>VWZZ01000586.1:52050-138673 GCA_013399095.1 Psophia crepitans
CCAACACCCCCAGGTCCTTTTCCTCTGTAGAGCTTCCCAGCCACCCCGCTGCCAGCCTGTAGCGCTGCCTGGGGTTGTTGTGGCCAAAGTGCAGGACCTGGCACTTTGCCACATTGAACCTCAAATGGAAGGAATTGTCCCGGTGTTGAAAAAATAAAGAGAAGAATGGATGCTGGCAAGGTGGTTGATGGCGAGCAGTAATTCATTTTCATGAGGAAATAATAATAATAATAATGATGTAATAATAATGATGATGATGAAATAATAATAATAACAACAGCAACAACAACAACAACAGTAATATTTTTTGCTTTCAGAATCAACATGGAATTCTTTCAGTAATTGTATATTGATTATAAATCAATAGAAAATAATGTTTTTCTAAAGTTAATTTCCATTCTAAAGTCGTATTTTACCTATTCCTGGAGTTAAGCATCCTTCATTTTCTGCAAGGAAGTAAAAGATTCCCAAATCATGAGTTCTGCAGGTAGAGAGAAAACTGCATTCCTCAGTAACAAGAAGCTGGGCTAAAGGTGGAGAAAAGCTGAATTAATGGATATGGTGCTTTGGGAGTTGAAGCAAATCCCTTATTATTGTATTTTAATATACATCTTTCCGAAGCTGAGTGGATAAAATGTAGTGTAACCTTTAAGTAGCATCTTAATATATTCCCCTCAATTTGACAATAGCATGACAATTAACAGATGGAGGGAAGGCATTTACTGAGATTAGCAATACAACTGACATTGACTCATACTAATTTTATAAAGGGAGCTGATATGTCAGGATGTGGTTTTTTTTAATTGAAGCGAAGTGTTGACATGTTCATGTAAGAAGAAATAGTCCTTTAGAAAGCCTTGCCCAAAAATATGAGTGCAAACATTTTACATGGGTGTAAGGGAAGATGGAACAAGCTTGTTATAGAGAGGTCTGTTGAAGGTTGTTAGACAGATAAACCCACATGAGGGTCAAGAAGTCCATTCGGTGTATGGGAGGGTGCTTGATGGGGATGTGCGTACACTGCTACCTCTAAAATCATCAGTTTCAGAGTGCACAGTGAAAAAGAAATCTGAAAATGAGATTTTAATTTTTTTTTTTAATCTGGAAAGCTAATTATCTTTTAAGGGAAGATGCCTACTCATTTCTGCTACCTTTCTCATTCCAGATCTTTGCTCCTTAATTACTGGTGTTTCATCAATTGTGTGACTGGCTTGAGAATTCATCAGGTTTTCTGATTTGTGGTAGAGTTAAATTGAAGGGTCAGTTTGGTCTATTACTTTAACGCTACACAAAAATTGTAATGGTAAAGAGTATATTTCCAAGTCTATTTTGTCAGTAATACAGGCACTCATGCAAAGATTCTTTCCATACTGTAGTTAGATTAGTTGACAATGAATTAATGGTTGATGACTTCTGAAGGCCAGACAAGGGTTGACAAAAGGTGCTTCATTCTGGAGTCTTGAGGTGCTTTCAAGTTTGAGAAGTAACTCTTTAAAGGGAGTATGGCTGTGGCTTTGGGATCTCCTTGGATTGGGAGCAGAGTCTAGCATTAAATACGCCTGCGTTTTCCTGATTCTTTGATTTTGTGGTATTGCAAAAGAAAATAGCTTCCTTTTCAGCTTCCTTTTCCAAGGTTGTATCTCTGACTTCCATGGCAATACTAGATATTCCTATGTCATGCTTTAAAATCTTTTGTGAAGTTATTTGTAACACAGGAAAAAAATCCCATTTTGTATGTTAGATTTCTTTAATCATAATTTTTTTCCCCATTTAATTTATTTTTCTGTCTTCTGCCAGTTCTTGGGCAAAAACAATGCAGGTATGTGTTTTAAAATAATGCCACTAATTTGTTTTCTTGTGGCTGCATAAAATATGTGTCACAATAGCCTCAAAATTAGTTTGGGACAAAAGGTTTGCATATTGAGAAAATTCATATTATCAGTCAGCTTTCTGTACAGACATGTGACCTACTCATGTTAAGACAGGCATTCTGATTCCATGCTAATAGCCCCATTGTTATTAATATATGCTGCCTGGTTCTGACCTGCTTTGTTTAGAATGCATGTTGGTTTTTAACATGCGTGACATTTAAGGGTTATGGATTAAAAAATTAAATTTTCCAAAATAAAATACATCTCATACATTTTTTAATAGGGTTTACAAAAGAGTTGCTCTACATTTTCCCTCTAGCAAGATGGTACAGTATTGAATTAAGTGTCAGTACTTCTGTGACCATGTAAGATCTAATATTCTGGGCAAAGATATTAATTGTCTTTTGGCATGGACAGATGGATTTGCCTAAACTCTGCTTGTTAGTTAATTGGATTTTTAAAAAAAAAAAACTGAGCAATTTTCAAGGGAGATTTCAGACTTTTAATTCTTTGATAAAAACATTTTTATAGTGTAGGTGTGTCTTTTTTGGTTTTGTTTTTTTTCTCTTTTCAGTAAGTATATATAGAGGGCCACAAGAAAACATTCCTTTGTGCGATTTATACGTTTCATACTGGAGTGTGAAAATAGAACCTAGGTAGTGTAGAAATTCAAATCATCTCTCATGCAAAACATGTCCAAACTTGGATTGAAAATAAATAAAAATATCTCAAGAGTCATGCTGTTACTGCTCTTCACTGCAACATGAGGGAACTGAATTTACCACTCATTTATACAAAACTACACTTTAGTCCTAATAAAAAAATACAAATTGCCACTACGAAATTATGTATGAGGCAGGTTACCACTCTTACAGTCTCCTAAGCTTTTTCAGAAGTGCCACTTTTAAGACTTCAGCTTTCAGTGTTGAGGATCAAGAGGGAAATGAAGTCAGCAGAAGTGCAGGCATGCTGTTTCATCTTTCAGCAAAAGGGAGGGCTGAACATCGGAGCTGTGGCTAGCTAAACGTATCAAGAAAGCATTAGGCTGTATATCCAATCTAATCTCACGCTGTGCTGTAGATGATGCACAAACCTGCGAACAAAGGTAGTATATATTTGGTAAATTCTCGTGGATGCTGGAAAGCTCAAGTGTATACGTATATATTTATAGATTTTCGTTTACCACTGTAGCTCTTTTAGTCTACACTGATGTAGGATTAATTCAGTGTATACATTAAAAGCTTTTACATTTCCCTGTTCCGTTCCTTCCTTTCATCCACTGAACTATATCTTAACCATAATAAAATTCTTTTGTGCTAAGCATTTACATAAAGTGTGTATTCCCATAAGTACATTTCATTTTTGTTAAAAAGAAAAATCTCTAAAATCAGTTTACTTATATCAGGTGCCCTTTTCCTCCCTGCTATTCAAAAGCTTGAACTGAAAAAATGTTTAGAAGCACAGAATACAAGATTTTAAATAATGAATACCGTGTATATGCACCTAATATTTACCCATAGGTTTTAGGACAGTTTTTTTCCTTCGATACTAGATTTCCTACCTTACAGTAGTGTGGAAGAAATAATTTCTGATACAGCATGAACAAGCTCCCTGAGAGGGGGTCAAAAGAGAAAGAAATTAAAATAGCAGGTTTATTGCAATTCACTGAAAAGCAGCTACAAAAAGCCCAAATCCTAAAGTGTTCACTGCAGTTCACTGAAAAGTAGTTGCACAGGCAAAACTTTTGGGGTACTTTGAGACTTTAACAACAAGTGAATAAGAGAACTATAGATTCTTAAAATTTGTTTACTTGGTTGAAGACATTAAATTTATTACACTGTTGGAGCAGAAAGTTTTTATCACTGCAAAACATTACATCTGTATTTAACTTTTTTGAAAATCTCTGTCCTTTTTTGGCAGTAGAAGAAAATCTGCTGCTGGTATCTGCCATTGTCAGTCCCTTGCAATAAGGAAAGCTTTTATTGCTGTAAGAAAGGCCTCTGTTCTGCCTTCTCTGTATTATACATTATTATTTTGCAGTTCTGTTTTTCGTAATACATTAAAAGATTACCATTCTCTTCATGCCTTGCTCTTCAAACATGCATATGGAAGAACAGTGTTTGTTTCTTGCACTTAGACTCTCTTTTGGTGAGAGAGTAGTTTATTTCTCACTGATTAAGTGTTATACCAATAAAACGTGCAAACTTAATTGCTTTTTTTTTTCTGCATGCTTTGAGTTATGACTGAGATTCCCAATCTCATTTCACAGAGCTGCCCAGGTAGTAGTTTAGAAATACAGGGACAGTCTGTTATCAAAGCCCAGGTATCATGCAATTGGGAATTACAGGAATGGTGAAAGAAGGACCATCTTTTCCTCCTGGCTTCTAGAACTCAGAGTGATGGCAGGGCTGGACAGCAACTGCTGTTGCAGACTCTTGATCCTGAGGTCATAGAATCACAGAATGGTTTGGGTTGGAAGCGACCACAAAGCCCATCTAGTTCCAACCCCCCTGCCATGGGCAGGGACACCCTACACTAGACCGGGTTGTCCAAAGCCCCATCCAGCTTGGCCTTGGACACTGCCAGGGATGGGGCCTCTACAAGTCTTGTCCAAGACCTACTTTCATTTCCAGATTGATCTGTGTAAACTAATTACTTTCTTTGTAATACAAAGAAGCTGATGACACAGCTGATGACACACATTTTCTAGGCTATGAAACCACTGCATACTTAAACCACTGTGGTCAGGGTAGAAAACAGGATTTGTGACAAAACTGTATTTTGTTTTAAAATTCTTGCATTATTTTTTGCTTTCATCTGTAGTCATTCAACTGGAGAGAATTGAGGACCTTTTTGTAGTCAGCAACCAGAAGCACTGGGATGCTGGGATCTTATGAAGTAACCAATGTAAATTGTCTTAAAACTTCATTAATTTGTGTAGGTTTTGAATGTGCATCTGTGTCAGTGTTTAATGTGTCTTGGTATCTGTAAGCACAGTGTTAGCAAAATGCATTATAGTGGAAAATGCAACTGCTAAGGAGATGATACTATGCTGCATTAAACAGAAATGTAGAAAATGAAGCATTTTTTCTAGTAAGTATTATTATTATAATCTCAATAATGGCCTAAGAGATTCTTTGTGGTATGGCTTCACAGTAGTGAAATATTCCAGGGCGCTTTTGGGTAAGAGCTTTCAGCAAGGTAATTTACAGTCCCATTTGGATATTTATCTTCACCTCTTCAGTCTCTTGTTTGCTTGGAAGTATTGCCGCATACTGGCTTGTAAATAGTGTTTTCAAGTTCAATTCGCAGCTCTTCAGTACCTGGAGAAGAAATTAAGTCTAATCCCACAGCTTCACAATTAGGTTTACATCATGGAGTCTAGGCATGATTTCACAATCATTAATACTGTATCTCTGCACTGCCGGATTGCTCACAGAAGAATTGTAATGTTAGGTACGTGATTGCCATTCTGTCACATTATCTAGAATATATGCAACTAAACAGAGTTTGCGCCAGCCTTGTGTTTTTATGCTGTCTTTATTCTGAGAAAATGGGCTATGCAACCACTAACGCGAAAATAACCTATTGACTTTCTATTAAACACATTTTAGCAGTTGAAGTGAATCTAGCACCTTGTATTACCTGACCGTAGCATTTTGATTCTACACCAAGAGCCCTATGGCTAGGTGATGCTCTGAATGCTAATGTCTAGGGGTGTAACTGACTAATAGCAGCAATTTTTTATCCAAGAGGTCCGGACCCTTTGGATATTCAGGCACATCTTGCTCTTTATGGATGTGTTTTACTCTTTTTAAAGTTTCAGAGCTTTTGGAGGTTGTGCTGGAATACTTTTGCATTGTTTAAAAATCATTAATCAGAGTTCAGTTGTAGCGCTTTTAAACTGGTAGTGATGGCCAAGCAAGAAGTCAGCAAAGTCTTTGGATCCCAAGACTGACCACTCAACAGCCTTGTCACTTGTGAACTTTACTGGCCTGCTACCAAATTATTTAGATCATCTTTCTGGCTACTGTCACTGCTTATCAGCCAATATGTATTGAAATTACTTCTGCATCCAGTTCCACATCTTCTAAGAGTAAAGAACAGTGTCCATATAAAAATTGTGATTGCCAGCTTCTGGGGATTTCATTTGGGTTGACTCCCTGTGAAAAGTAGAGAAGTTGAATCCTCATGGATGGATTGAAATTGTATTCCTTATCAACGCTTCATCTAAGGGATGTTATTATTACCAAATATCCTTCCTTGTTATGAGGTGGGTTCTCTAAACAGATAAGATCTGTAATCTTTAAGAAGATCAACTAAAATCACCTGTCACAGAGGTACAATTTAATGCTAAAACGGTTACAGATGGGACTGCAATTAGAATCTTGGTTCTTAAACCTGTTTCAAACTAAGCAAACCAGCTTCTCCTAGTATCTCTTCACATGTGTTACATCCAGATGACAACCATCCAGATAATGCTGTACTCTCCCCAGTTTCTTAACATCTACCTTGTACTGGGAGTGTGCAGGACTGGTTGCAATGTCTCAGATGGAAGCCTTATGAGTGCCGAGTAGAGGAGGATCACTTCACCCTGCTTGATGGCTGTGTTCTTCCTAATGGAGGCAAATGCTCTCTTTTCTTCGTCATACAGTAGGATATGTTTTAAGTCAAGAAGTCTCTTGTCTTGGATGTAGAACTATGGAAGGATGTATTTCAGAAGTTCAGAAGGAAAAGTATTAATCCCCAAAGAAAAAGAGAATGGAAATTCTTTCTGTATCTTCACTATCCTAAAGCTTTCGTTCATTGCTGTAGCAAGCATAGTTACTGTTGAACGGTTTGCAGCTTTTGACCTCCCATGTGTTTACATTCACATTTCAATACTTCCCACACACAGAAAACATGAACAATTCCTTGAGAAACATTTCAGTTCAAATAAAAAATCTCACTGCCTATATTTACAAAGTTCTTGCTGATATGGAGATGCAGTTTATTCAGTTGGTCCTTCCTCTTGCCATCTCAGGCTGTGTTCTAACATTTTAGATTTGCAGATCGCTGTAGGCTTCAGCTTTAGCAAAACCAGTGCCAGAAGAAAACAAGTACTGCATTTGTCAGTTTGAGAACTGGATTGACAGCTGTCAAATTAACTGTTGGATCTACATATTCCTTAGGCACCCACTGATCCCACGCTGCCTCTGCCTGACCACCAGAATTCTGGCTAATTTATGGCTGCAGACAAGTTAATCTCTTTATCTCCAAGATAAACAAAACAATCCAAATAGAATTGATTGTCCTACACAATAGTGCTTTAATCCTTTTAAAATAATGGTCCCAAGAATATTGAACTATTTGTTCTCATTAAAACAACTGGTTTGCAATTTTGATAGTTCATTCCTCTGCGTATGGCTGTGGAATTACTCTCTTTTCAGCAGTCACAAAACTTTTCTCATGCCTGGAATCTAATGGCATCTCCCTTTAGTGTGTGTTCAACTCTCAATTCTTTCACCAGTAAGAGTGCAGGTACTATTTAATATGCTTTTTCATAAGGCTGCTGTCACCCTGAGGCCTCAGCCAAGTACCTGACCAGCTTAAGCAGGGTATCTTTCTGGCTCATCAGTTCATCTGTCCGCTGTTTGTTTTCCAGTTTGTTTTTCTGCTGGTCAGTGCGCAGTTTTACACATTGAATGCAACTAAGCACTGTCTTGGTACTAAATAGGAGGAAATCAACTAAGTCTAGAGTCTCCATTTTGTCTCTGATGTATGCTTAATTTGAATTTGAGGTAGTTCAGTTTCCTTTACTTCATTTACATCATTTTTCTTAGAGAAAAAAGTGCAAAAATCCACAGAAGCTTGCTTTAGGTAGAAGAATATGTGAATCATGAAGATTAAAGACAAAGCAATTTACTGTACATGGATAGTTGTACCCTAGAGGCATTTAACAACCCAGAATATGAGAAAATGTACAGTGAGTTCAACATAGATAAGTTTTCCCTGAGATTGTTGGAAAATATTTCTGTTCTGTAAAGGAAAGCCAGACTTATCAGTCCTCGTTTAGCCGGTGGGGAAGTAGCTATTGACAGTTCTCTGGTAGTACTCTTCACCATCACATTCTTCTTTCTCTGTTTAAGTTAAACTCTCCAGTGTATGTAAAAACTGCTTTTATATGTGTAACATTGTATATGTGATTATGTCAGGTTAGAAATCAATGTTTTTTTTATCCTTCCATACCTGCATATCATTCTTCTTCGTTGTTGCTGTTACCAGCACCTCAGTACTTACATCTTAAGAGGAGAAATTCAAGCTGTTTTGAATTTGAATATATTGAAAGCCAGTATTAAAACTAAGCTATTTCAGTATTACATGAAATCATTCTAATTTTTCTGAACATTGTAGTACAAGTATTAAAATATATTTTTATCTGTAAAATAAGGCCCCATGTTCAGAAGACATGTATCTTCGAATCATGGAATGGTTTGGGTTGGAAGGAACCTTTAAGAATCACCTAGTCTACCCCCCCTGCCATGGGCAGAGACACCTTCCCCTAGACTAGGTTGCTCAAAGCCCCATCCAACCTTCAACACTTCCAGGGAGAGGGCATCCACAACTTCTCTGGGAAACCTGTTCCAGTGCCTCACCACCCTCATAGTGAAGAATTTCTTCCTCATATCTAATCTAAATCTTCCCTCTTTCAGTTTAAAAATGTTGACCTCTGTCCTGTCACTACATGTCCTTGTAAACAGTCCATCTTCAGCTTTCTTGTAGGCCCCCTTTAAATACTGGAAGGCGGCTACGAGGTCTCCCCAGAGCCTTCTCTTCTCAAGGCTGAACAAGTGCAACTTTCTGTCTGCCTCTGGACTTGCTCCAGCAGCTCCAAGTCTTTCCTGTACTGGAGACCCTAGAGCTGGACGCAGTACCCCAGGTGGGGTCTTACCAGAGTGGAGAAGGAGGAGAGAATCACCTCCCTTGACATGCTGGTCATGCTTCTTTTGATGCAGCCAAGTATACAGTTGGATTTCCGGGCTGCAAGTGCGTGTTGCTGGCTCACATTCAGTTTTTCATTCACCAGTATTCCCAGGTCCTTCTCCTGGCTGTTCTCAATCCATTGATTCCCCAGTCTGTATGGATGCAGAGGATTGCCCCGACCCCTGTGCAGGACGTTGTACTTGGCCTTGTTGATCTTCATGCCATTTGCATGGGCCCGCTCCTGAAGCCTGTCAAGGTCTCTCTGGATGGCATCCCTTCCCTCCAGCTTGTTGACTGCACCACACAGCTTGGTTTCATCCACAAACCTTCTGAGAGTGCGGTTGATCCCACTGTTTTTTGTCATTAATGAAGACAATAATGAAGATATTAAATAGTACTGATCCTAGTGCAGACCCTTGAGGGATACCACTCTTCACTGGTTTCCACTTTGAGCCATTGGTTGTAACTCTCTGGATGCTGCCAGCCCGTCAGTTCCTTGCTGGTCTACCAGTCTGTCCATCAAATCCGTGTATCTCCAGTTTAGACGAAAGAATGTTGTGGGGAACAGTATGCACTTTGAAAACCTTCTTGTGACTAACAGGAGGAGAAAAGTTGTGTTAAATTCCTTTCCGTAGTTGCATATAAATACGCTTCAAGGAAAATATTTTAAACCATTTCCTTTATTCTTCTTATAAATTTAAAATCTTTGGTAGTCAGCAAATATGTTCTTAACATCCCTCCATATAGAAGAGGAGATGTAAGAAAAATCTGGAAACATGTTAGGTTCTTTTAAAAGTTTAATAACTAATTAGATTGCGAATCTAAATACCAATGACTAACCCATATACTAATTACACTTTTCACCTGTGTTATAGTCATTGTAGACAAGACATTAAAGAAATCATAAGCTTGCAGTATTTTATTTGAAGTGACTTAGTATCTTCAACATAGGTTTAAACATCAGTTTATAAAATCAGTCATACAGACAAAACATTTTGAAGCTAACCTGTAACACCTTATTTTTCCATTTGCCCTTTGAAGAATGTGTATCTTAAAAAGGTAAAATCTGAAAGACATTAAGCCTAGTTTAAATATTAATTTCCTGTCTATCTTTATGAAAAGATTACACCATATAATATCACTTTTTAATCCTTGCTTTACTATTTCAGTTCTGCATCATGCAGTGCTGGCTTGAAAGAGAAAAATGTAATTAATTTTGATCTAAATGGGTTCATTTTGAGAAAAAAACCATAAAAAGTATCTTGGTTTTAATATTCACTGAAACCATTTCAGCCAGCCTGAGTACTGCATTGTACTCCAGCCATCTGGCGAATAATCCAAATGTAGTACTGCATTCCTTTGCATTGCTCACTCTCTTCTAAAGCAACCTGTATGAACTGCAATTCAATGGCACACAGACTTGAAGAAAATAAAAAAGGATTGGATACTCTGTCTCAAATTACTTACGTTAGCCAGAAGTCGGGTTTTTTTCCTTCTCTGAGAGAATATTACCTATGTACTTACATTCATATTCTGGCTTTGAAGGAAACTGTGGGTGTGTGGTTTGATTTCATCTTCTCTGTAAGTGAAAACACTTACACAGCACTTGTGGTACTTTCTGTCCTTAGCACCCTGTCCAGTTCTCCTTGTAAGCTGTGAGAATTCACACCACACCACTGCATCAGCTTTAAATAACTTTCCAGCAAAAGTAACAAAGCAAGATCACTGAAATTACATTGTCTAAAATCCAAAGTAGCTAATTTTTGCATCGTTAGAACATGTGTAATCTTCAGTGACAGAGTCAGAAAAGTTGTTGGATTGCATTGTAATAGGTGGTTGTTTCCATGTTCCTCTTAATTTATAACCACAAAAGACCACCCAGTCTTTGTGGTTTTTTTAATCTTTATAAAAAGGAAAAGCTTTTTTGTTTAACTTGAGAAACTTTGCTTTTAAAGATGTCTTCCAGTTTTGCAGTGTGCCGTGATGCCTGTGAAATGTTGGTGTTTGCTTGTGTCAGGGTGGCAATGTCTTTTTCATCACACTCCAACATCTGTCCTTGATCCAGATGGGTAGTGCAGGTTCAAGACCTGCTGAGTACTTCTGGTGAGGAAGTGATACTGCCTAGGAGTCTGACACTTATTTGTAAGTTTTTAGTATTGTAGCAAAAACTATGCATCTGTTCTATTTCTTAGAATACAGTAAAAATAGTAGGTGACTTCCTAATAATAATACAAAATGTGCATTACTTTACAAAAACACTTATTCCCTAAGAGTTCCGTCTTTGATCCTGCTGGGGACGGGACTGCTAGTTAACCTCCCGCACTCCTGTGTGGCTTCCCAGTCTCTTTCAGCAGCTGATGCTTGTGTGCGAGCACCCAGTTGATAGCTGCTGGAATGATTTGCCCACTGGAGATCAGAGATGTGCTTGCTGACAGCCACTAACACCCTTTTAGCACAGGAAAAACACCAAACATTTTATCTTTGCCTGTCTACCTAACAAAATCCAAATTGGTGGTACTCTGAGTGACCCACTCCAAACAAAAGAACTAATTTACAAATTATCTAATCTTGACATCTTGTAAATATTTAAGCGGATTTTTGAAAGGGTGTTTTCACAGCAGTTGCATTGATTTCCACATGGATCTGAGCTTCCTTAGATCTTTCCTCTAACTGCTACCATCTTTTTTATCCAGCCTCTTTTCTTGTGCCTCAGCAGAAACAATAGATACTTTCATGTTTTCTGGTGGTGAAGAAAGGCCTTTCGTGGTAAAACAACGCAGTATTGCAGTATCTTATTGAACCAGGTAGGCTCAGAAGCTAACACTGCAAAAAGATGCCAACTTCTCCATTCATCTAAAGCCTTCTTGAAATGTTACTCATCTGCATGACTACACTGTATAAAATTCCTGTTGGAGCAGTTGCTCTAGATGTGGATGCAGATGACAATAAACCAAATTTCTTCCTCTGGACACAAGAGGTTTTGTCTTCATTTTAGCTGAGACCAAAGGGGTGGTGTCCTGAGCGGTTTGAATCACAATTTGAACTTTCTGTAAGTCCAACTTTTTTCAGACCCAATGTTAGATGTGTATCTGATTTGAACGTAAGGGCTTTGGAATGCCATGTTAATCAGCAACTACAAGCAAGCTGTATGAGCAGCTCTCAAACACTCTGTTTCCATTGTTGAACTGCTCTCCTTGCTGCAGGAGGTTGTGACCATTGTATATCTACATACATATCTGTCTCCGTCTGCCTTCAATGCTGTGGGACTCCGCTTTGCTGTGCTAAGATACTTACCCAAGTTAGAATATTTGCCATTTGAGTCTTAAGGTTTCAAATGCTAGTGCTAGGCTAATGTTACACTTAATATTTACACTCGGTTCTGTTAGCTTCCTAGAATTTGATTATTTTCTGAGTACAATAATGGAAATATTCCATAACGTGCCTACGTGACATGTTTTTCGTATGTAGTCTGTAAAAATTTAATTTGATCCAATTCTGTGAACATGTGCAGTCAGAAAAGCTTGAAAACATTTCTGGAGCCATCGTGCTTACTGCTGGGCTCTCTGTTTCTTCAGCAGCAGTTCTCTACCAGTATAAGCATAAGAAGAAAAGTGAATTCCTTATCATTCAAGGTGAATATAAGACTATTGTGTCAGTCTTGATGTGATATACCTTTAGAATAGAAGTATGAGCTTACAGGTGTTCATGATGTTTGAAGACTTACATGATAGCCCTGGTGGAAATACAGGAAACACAGATTTGCAACTCCCCCTTTTTTTTTTTTCCTTGCAGTGTTTAGGAACTTCATTTTTTTTAATATCATAACTTCTCTGCCAAATAAGATACACAAAACATGGAAGATGTATAAGCAATATGCAGTAATTAGGGTGTACTTGCTTTCCCAAAGACTCTTTTTCGCTGTACTTCATACAGTGAAATTTAATAGGAGGAAAGGATATATTTGTTTTAAACTCTTAGTGACGGCGCTTCTTCAGAGAGCTTTCTAGAGTATTAGGACTACGGTATAATTTGCAAACTTAGGTGCAAGATGACATAGGAAAGTTGTTATTATTAGGACCTGTGTACCTTAGATGAATCAGTCGTATTCTTAGTAATTGTGTGACAACCTATTAGTGAATGAGCTAACAATTTTCAAACGGATTTTTTTCCTGGATACTATATTAGGGAATTACAGCCCATGTGTTTTCCTGTTAAATCCTGAAATTACAATGACACGTTTGTGTGAATAGGTACTTTATGCTATTAGTGACTGATCCCCTGCGGAGACTAGTGAGCAATCAGTGATGAACTTCTATTCATTATGTTCATTCAATAATGAACTTATATTCTGAACTGTACAGATGTCTTCAAGGAAGGGAAGGACATGTGAAAGAAGTCAGCATTGCAATAGATCTTCTATGAGCCATTTTCCGTATGTAGAACACGCAGGGAGGTATCAGTACAGAAGAGCTGCTTTTAAATATTTCTTGTGATAGGCACGCACTGATACAGATTTACCACCTATTTCCCCAGAAAGTGTGTTTGTTCACTGTGATGTTTTTGTAAAAGTGTATTTAACATAATCTTTGCACAGAAGTGACAGCCCTGCAACTCTGGATCTCTGAAAGGTTTTCTGTGCAAAAGTGTCATTAAAAGACCAACCAACCTAATGATGTTATTTATAGGAATATAAACTCCTAGTACATTCAAGGCAAAGGAACCCTCTGCCTGGATACAGCTGTTGGAAAAAAAGTGCTTTATTATCTTCCTTTTCTTTAGCAAGATGGTATTTACTCTGACTAAGTATATTCAGGTGAAAACTGTAGTTCTTTGTTTCCAGATAATTGTCTCAGTTTTAAAAGCACTTTCCTCCTCTACTGTGAAAAAAAAGGGGTCTGTCTGTCTCTAATGATCTGTGATCTTCCCAGCCTACGTGGACTTTTTAGCAGTTGTGTCCCATTTCTTGTCTGTATCTTTGCACCAGTTTATCCAGCCAGTTACAGATATTTTCATGAGGCTGGAAGGGAACAGGAGGAGTGAAGATGGAAATGACTGACAGTTCTTGTTGCTGTTTGGAAGTATGTCAGGTCTTCTGCAGGTCTTCAAATGCCTGCAGAGTCTGCTTGTTCACTACCAGACAGGGCAATGAATTTATTCTAGGCACTTTCCAAGAAAACATTCTTAGATGATGCTTTATCTGCTGGAGAAAGTTTATCTCTACGTATCTCCAGACCATCAGTTTCCAGTAAAACGTTGATTAGATCTCGGGAATCAACAGAGCTTTGGGTAGGGAGCTTATGAATACATTGCAAAGGGAGGGAAAGACATCCTTAGTACGCTGCTGATTTTTGATCTCCCAAAATACCACAGGGAATCTGAAATTCTTAAACTTATGTGAAAGAGAAATGCAACTTTGAAAGGTAGAACTTTGAAAGGTATGTACAAACTAAACATTAACATACTGATCAGGAAAAGAGAGGGTTAGTATGAAAAACGTTCTGTTTCATAACAGTTGCACAGTGAGACTTGAGAATGCATGTAATTCAGTCATAAGGCACTTTTTTTTCTTTTTCTATACAAAAATAATTATTTGGTATTGCAAATGGAAATCAGCTTGGAAGAAGAATGAAGTTTGAAGGTCACATTTTCTGATGATGTGAAAGAAGTGTAATTAGGAATATGTAAGTCAGTATTTAACTCCCTGTGTTCTGCTGAATCCCTTAGCTGAATTATATCCATCTAGTGCTGTAAGAATGTAAAGAAATCTAATTGCTGTCTCTTATGTGCAGAGAGTTAAGGAACAGGTGTACTTTTAAATGATGCTGGTCTGTTTTAACACATCTGCTTTTTTTTTACCACGCTACAATTCATCCTTCTGACCACGCAGCTTAAACTTGCTGATAAATTCTGTGAGATACGACTTATGACCCTCTTCCCATCTGTAAGTGCCTAAGCGAATGCACAGTCCTCCAGGGTCCGAGGAAATTTAAAGGAAGTCTGAACTGTTGTAGCACAGACAGTGATGGGTCCAGAGGGAAATGTAAACTGCTAAGAATCAGCTGGGGTCTGTTTAGGAATGCGTCGGAATTTGTCCGTAAACTGATTGGTTCAATTATCCATATTCTTCCATTATATCTGAGATTTTAAGGGTAGGTAATAGGAACAAATAGGGAAATGGAGAGTAAATGTGAAAATATTCTTAAACCTAATTGAGATGTGCTTCAAGATAGTATTAAAGGTTCTATTAGAATACAGAGATTGGGGTTGCTTCAGGTAGTTACTATTAACAAACTTCGTTGAATATACTGTAATTTTTTCATGTGCTCAGTCATAGAACATTATCATTATCAGTAGACATTTAGATATACAAACCAGCCTGTCCCTCCATCTGTTTGCTTCAGAATACTTGGCGTTTATTTTGCAACGTCGTAAAAGTAGTTACAGCTTTGCAGTTGAGAACTATTACAGCAATATCAATTTTTCATATTGAAGTTAACTTTAAAACCAGAAGTTTGTCTTTTATTTATAACTCCTAGTGTCTTGCTCTATGCTCATGCATGGGGTGGCAGAGTTAGATGTGTGGAATACAGCTGGGCAATAAATAAGGTTGTAAAACTCTGTCATTAGTAATAAAGCCTTTTGCAGTAGTACATTAAAATAAAAGTATCTAGAGCATTGGATTAAAACAAAAACAAAACAAATCCTTTGATTATAACCAGAACTTTGCCTCTGCTTTCTGAATTATTTTAAGGAGACATCATTTTTGCATGGTTTCCACAGAAACATTACGCAGCAAGAAGGTATTCATGTTTAAAATATATTGTTAGCTGAGGCAGTGGGAAATCAGAGACTCTTTCACATCTTAATAGTTGACTCTTCATCATCTTACGCTGATGAACGTGTTCATCTAAAAATTTGCCTCATTGTTTGCTGGTAGTTCTAAGCTAAGTGTAATAAATGATTGTGGCTATACATTCAGAATGGCTGCTTTGGATAGGATAGCATAGTAATGTTGATGGGGAGCAGGAAATTTTTATCTTCATTTTCCTTTCACTTCTCTTCCCTTTCCCCTTCCCTAAGGAAATCTGGTTCTGAACAGCTGTTTTAGAGGCTGGTGAAGATGTTATGCTTTTTAAAATGATACCAGACAATAAATGAAAAGGTAGGTAAGGGGAGAAAACAACCCTAATCAGCTAAACTTACTAACAGAAGTTCTCAGGAGACTGTAAATTGTGAATTTATACAACCCCAGTTGAGAAAAGAGGTAGAATGAATTTAGAGTCCATTTAGATCTGTACAGGCAAAATGGCACTAAAATTTAACCTTTACACTTAAAAATGCATTCAGTAGTGATATGTGGCCAAATGTCTTAAATCATAAGTTTCAGAAAACTTATTACCATATTCCTTTCAATTGATTTAGACCAACGCAAAGATTTGTCTTAGGCGACACCTGCAATTCATGCTGACTTTTCCAGTGGCAGACGCAATGCTCTGTCATGCCTAACAGCACGTGAGCGCACTGAGCTTAACACAACTGCATTTAGTTGAAGATGCTGTGCCTCATCTCTCTAGCTGTGCTTGATGAGCGTGTATCACCCCAGTGCTGTCCCTGCCACTCTTTCTGGGTATTGAATCATACAAAAAGCCTGTCTCCACGTTTTCAAAGCTGCCCAAAGAACGTTTGGTGTATTAAAGATTTCTTTGTCTTCATAAGAATAACACCTTCAACTATGTTTTTCTGATGCTATGAAGCCGTCACCCTCAAGGGTAAAACTCTTAAAAGTAGGATCTAGGACTTTTACTGCCACGGTGATGAAGTTTGGGATGTAATTAAAAAAGTATTAGAGTGACTGAGTGTGACAATGGGAATAAATTCAGTTTAGTTTTCTGATTGCTCTGTTTAGTTTCCTTTCACATGAAGATGATAACAGCAAAGAGAAAATGCGATACCAGAAATGAGGGAAAGAATAGAGTGAAGGTGAGGGATGGGAGGAAATTTATCAGGAAAGATGAAAAAAGAATGATATACTTGATAGAAGGAAGAAGGAAGTTAGACATCCAGCAAATTGCTGTTTTCTTATTTACGTTCTGGGAAACACATAGTAGGTCAGAGACAACATCTGAAAGCCTGTATGTGTAGATAAAAGAAGGCAGCTTAGCTGCACTTTTCGTAAATAGGCTGAGACTCTATCTGCACACAGTGACATTTAATTAAGTCAGTAAGCTGAAAGTGATTTTTTTTTATCCTGTGTTTTAGTTATGGTTGAAAATTATTGCGATTTGTAATTTTGTATCTTCATCTGAGCAGTGTGAGAAGCTGTAGTATGGGAATTTGCCTATTCTGGGGGCTTTAGCAGTATTCTATCTCTACAGTAATTTTTAATGCTATTTTACTGAGTAATTAAAGAACTGTATAGTAACCTAGTTCTGTGACACTTTGTTTTAATTACAGTTGTTTGTCTTCACACAGAATAAGGCAAATGAGCGAAAAATGGATGTCAGCTAAAAATGGGGGACCATCAGCCTACTCAGACATAGGGATTTTTTATGATGTTTCTGTGGTCTATATAGGAACTCATAGACCGTAGGATCATGCAACAATGATCATTTGACACTTTCCTCAAGGGACTCATACTAGTGAGGAATTTAATACTGTAAAAATAACATTTTTAACTGGTGCCACACTTCTGCATGTTTTTTGTGACACTACTCTCTGCTGAAGTGAGGTAGTAAATGTACCAGATTTTTACACACAGAAACAACTTTGCTTTAGCAGAGGATTAAGTGCAGATAAACAACATATTTCATAAAAGGTTGTTATATCCTCTCTCTCACTGACATTCCCACCCGCACCCCCCAGATCAGAAACATAGGCTGGCACCGCATGCTTTCCTTTAGATCTCCACAGACATTTGCCTGCCACAAGGCAACATAAATTTTGTCTTAGTTATCAGACTGTGATTATGAAATAATAATGGGAAGAGATATCTCAGCCTGTTCATAAAGCATAGTGATTTTTCTTTAGTATAAAAAGAACCTGAATTAAAAGGACCACACTTTTTTTCATTTACATACTCTGTCTTGTAACTTACAGTAATTAATGTAGGCAGAGGAAAACATGAAAGATAAGCTTTTCAATTTTTATTATTATTTATTTTGTGTGTGTGTGTGTGTGAGAAGCTGATCTTGCTTGCAGATCTGAAGTGGTACCAGAAGGTGCCCATCTTGAACAAGACTTCTCATTCAGTTTTCTCGTTGGAGAAAGGAGATCTGGTGGTTGGAGGTGCCACACACCCACTGCCCCTCTCTGGAGGTATTTTCAAAACTGTCATATTGATATCCAGCAGACTCTTCTCCCAGAAACCATGCAAGAGATGACCTTGACTATTTAAGATAGATGATATCTTCTTTTTATTCTGAACGTCTTCTTTTCAGTTTTGCTTCCTTCCATTCAAACGCTAAAATCCTCCTGGAACAGCAAATGCCAAACATCCATCCAGACTGAAGTGGTAGATCCATTTGCTATTACTGTATCTTTCTTTTTCCCCCTACCCCCTTTCTTTTCTGAAGTAACCACTTGTTTGCTTTCTCTTTGTTTCTTAACTGTTAGCAAGCCTTTAAAAATGCTTTTACTTCCCTGTCACGGCATTATGCTCTTCGGAGGGAGGATCAGCTGGAGTCATGGCAAAGAGAGCTGCTGTCCTGGTAGTTTTATTTTGTATTCACCATACGATTCCCAGAATTGCATTGTTCCTTCCCAGAGGCGGAAGATTGGTCTCTCATGCAAATCACTGGTCCTTTTCTAGGCTTTTGTAGCCTTCCTGAAATTGTTGGAAAGGATCCTTCTTTCTGCAGAGTGGGGAGGAGGAATTGCACCAGACAGGCTGGCCCCAGTCACTTTATCCCTTTCCTGTGTCTTACAGCTCCTTTTGAGGAGCAGGCACCAAGCAGTACCTATCCTGGGTTCCCAGGGCTTCTGCTGCTCTTGTGCATTTGGTGTGCCAAATTCAACAGCATTATTTGACTTAAATCGAGACTTGCATTGGTATGAGAGTACACAGAATCTGGCCCACAGCGCAGTCTGCTTGCTGAAGTACCCTTGCTTATTTTGCATGATAAATGTTTTTCCACTGACTTCAGTGGTACGTGAAGTTGGTACCAGTTAAACAAAATCAGCCTGTGTATGTTTTTTCAGCTGATAACATTTTGTGAGTAGACGTGTCCACAGATTCAGTTTTCACAGAGCCTTGTTGGCATTTATGGAAGCGCAACTGTTATCCTCAGGAAAGCCTCCAAGCCGTGGAAAGTCTAGCAACAACACAGAGAATGCGCAGTAATAGTGAAGAATTTATTTTAAAAGAAGTAAAGCAACAAAGCAAAGTAGAAGGAAGAAGGCTAGAAACAGCCTGGATAGATCTGCACTGTGATTGAAAGTGGCAGGCATTAAACTACCTGTTTCTTGCAAGCGAGTTAAGCGAGATAGAAATTTTAATTTAACCCCCATCTCCACAGACATCAGCACATGCCTGCAGAGGATTATTACCACCATCTGTTTTATCCACAGTGGTTTCCATCGGTTGTGTTATTTTGCTTTTTTAGTGTTTAAGCACTGCTTTGAAGCTGTTGTGTTAATTGTTAACATTGGTTGAATCTGCACATAGATGCCTATAGCAGTGTCAGCACGCTAAGATCATAACTGTTAAATTAACGAATGCAAGTATTAGCTCTGTGCCGGTGCAGTACATTAATAGTTGTGCAAGTTCGATCAAATACACCACTGTCATTCTGTAATGGTATTTACCAGGTCTTAGGTGGACTGCTGAGAAAGAGGAATGTAATCTTTCATTTTTATCTAACTTAAAAATAAGGTAACAAAATA
Organism: Psophia crepitans; assembly: GCA_013399095.1. Taxonomy (NCBI): domain Eukaryota; kingdom Metazoa; phylum Chordata; class Aves; order Gruiformes; family Psophiidae; genus Psophia; species Psophia crepitans. The sequence continues at coordinate 71,766 of VWZZ01000586.1, forward strand.
ATTTTCATAGGATATTTTATTATTATTATTATTCACAACAGGAGAACAGATGTACCTGAAGACTTGAATTCTTCACTAAAATGGAATATGCATATATGAGGGACTCTGTAGTGAATGGAAGAAAAACTAACTGTTGCAACCATTATCGTTTGTGTAGCTTATTCTCACATTATTAATTACTGGATTGAATACCAAAAGAGGGGAAAAAAATATGCTTATCCTTTCCTTTCTTTTCTTTTTCCTTCACAGAACCTGAAGAAAGTGTTTGTGGAATTTAGTCATCAGGAGCTGTTTGAGTTCTATAACAAGGTCTGTAGATTTTACAATACTATAGTTTCTTTGTAAACACCTTATGCTGCTCAGCAGGAAGTGTTGCCTATAGGAATTAAATCTAATGAAACTGGAAGGGAAATGGATCCAACTTTAATTAAGGCTGTTGGATTTGTTTGATCACATAAAGCATTTTCAAGAAGAGTCTTTGCATTCAAATTTGGAATAGGCAGGGCTTGGGTCATTGTAAGCATACCTGGGCGGTTAGATCGAGAGGAGTAGCTGATGATTAACAATGAGGAGCTGTCTGGAAAGAGCATCTTTGTCTTACGTCTTCAGCTGAAATGCCAGGCTCATAATCCAGTCAAAATGAACTCTATTATTTTTTTACCTTGTTATTATGCGTTGGAAATTCACAGCAAAACATCTGTGCATGTAAAAAAGGCAGTATTTAGACAACTGTTTCTTTAAAATTTGAATATTTAAACTGCAGCAATGAATTCTAATAGCTTCATGTAAAAACAAATATTCATGAGTACAGGATTTTTTTATTGCTATGTGAATAGATTTAGTATGCATAGTTGAAGATACTGGAATGTGGGTTTTTTTCTGTTTGCATGTTTCTAAACAACATTTTATATGAGTGGAGTTTTTTTCTCTCTTTTTTGTTCCTTTAAATAGCTGGAAACGATACAAGCACAGCTGGATTCCCTTACGTGATGTTTTTGAAGACTTATTTCTCCATCACACTCTTGCCACCTCATTATTTTGAATTGAAGATAGATTGCCAAGCTGTGTTTGCTGAAGGATTCAGTGGGTTGCTTCCTGTAAAATTATATGGCTTATCTCTTTTTTGGACCAGTAACATTAGGCAAGAGTCTGTGTTAAGAGTCTGAAGATTCTAATGGACTTTCTCTTGTTTTCTGAGCAATTGTGAAGAATGGCTTTACTTGCAGAAAAAAAAGAATGCTGCCCTGCTTCAGACAAGCGAGGTTTTGTTGTCGTGTCGTGTGCGTTGCTTGATTCTGGTAGAAATTTGCATACTTGTGAGGGACCAGGAGTAAAATCTACTTTTTAGCCATAAAAGGTATATAAAAGCAGTAAAAAAAATACACAGCAAATATAATCTCTATCCTTTTGAATTGTTATTCACATGGCTGATAAAGCTTATTGCAAATTTGTCAAAATAAATTCAGAATTTTAGAACTGATTTTTTTTAGTTTGAGCTATTTTAATTTAATTTAATTATCTTTCTTCTTTTCTAGTTTTTTGTTCTAAGTAATAAAAAATGTTGCTGATTTCAGCACTTACTTTTGGCACTGAGAACAGATGCAGCTTCTCAGCACTGTATGCATGCCAATGAATCTAAGTAGTACGTTGTATAACTGAGGGGAGACATCTCGGAGTACATAACAAAGAACGCTGAAATAGTCTGACGATCAGATTTCTGAAGGCTATTTGTTGATCCTTCCTCATGTTGTCCACTGCCATTTTTACATCTAATAGGAAGAAATAAAGTACAGTGACTTAAAGGCCAAGTTACACATTAGTTCCGGCTGAAAGGAGGAGGTTCATGAACGGTATGAGAAGGTAACACTCATCTTGGTTCTTGTTTGTTGCCATTCACTGACAGCTTCGCTACTGCACCTGGATAATAGGCACAGTGTACAGCTCTCCACTCTGGGCTAACAGAAAGTGAGAGAAAATAAAGATCTTTGGCATTAGCTTGTCTGTCTTTCTCCTTAAGGGATTCCCTGAACAAGGCGTTTTCCTTCCAGATGCCTAAAACAAGGATGATTAATAGCCAGCCAGTTTTCTTTTGAAGTTTGTTTGCTCCTGACACTAGATGTAAGTATAGCCAAAAGGTATGTTTTGAATAGCTTGTGTTTAGGTCCTCTTGTGCCAGATTTCTTGCTTTGTTGCTTTCGGAAGGTTGTTTTGGGCGTTTTGTGTTGCTTTATTAGGGATTATGCCCTTACCTCTAGATTATTTGAAGGGGTTTGCACCAATTGTCTAAGCTGTGAGATAATAAATTTAGCAGGTGAAGTCATTAACAGCCTACATGTGAGTAAAGGGCACTGAAGAGCAAAAACACATTTATCATAGTTCTTAACTGAAATGCCAGACGATACTGTACCACGGTAGTAAGGTAACACTATTAGTCTGTTAGAAAGAAGAAATGAGTCCCTGTTGCATAGCAGAATCTTACCCCTGTACAGCTTGTGAGGCTGGCTATCAAAATGAAGCATTGTCTCAAGCCACTGGCAAACGTGCCTTAACTTCTGTGCATGTATCACTCCCACCCACAGACATCACATCCCCAGTCTGGCTATTCAGCAGCAGCTTCCTGGCTCGCTCGTCTCAGGCTGCATAGGTTGGTGTGTGTCTGCAGGTGAGGACATCCCTACCATTGCCTCTGCCTGTCACCATTAGGACTGCTTTGTAGTTACCACAGCTAGGAAAATCCCATTCTTCAAGTCCTGCGTTCTCTAGTGGTCCTGTGGGACAGTATGTTGTGTGCATACTGCTCTTGAGTGTTTCCCCAAGGTTTCCAGAGCCTAAGTTCTGGAAGTCAGGTCTGAACTGAATTGAAGACTCTTTTGTGTGGATGCAGGACATACTAAGGCAGTTGTCCAAGTGTGAGAGAGGGGTTAAGTTATCTTTGTGAATAGAGGCAATGATTGATGAATCCTGGAGGAAGGGGGTGAAGGCAGGACCAGTTTGGAGTGCAGGAAGTGTTGGACAGATTAGCAGGCACATCCGAAAGAAAAGGAGTGAAAGACAGAGTAGGAAGAAACTGGGCATGGGAAAAAGGAAGGAGAGGACAGAGTAATGGGTATTCCCAAGGGTGGAATTTGGAAGTGGCAAAACTGTAAGGAAGAGAGGAGGAACACTGGAAAAGCCAGCAAAAGTATATATACAAAGAAAATAGTAGGCAAAGGGGGATTAAAATCTTACACAGTAGGGGAATGGGAAGAAAATTGGAGAAACAAAGTAAACCGGAGTTAACTACAAAAACTGTGGCCAGTTGTGTAACAGTATCTAGTATTCTGACTAACCCATAAGTGTCAGCCTTGGTGCAAATTTGGCCAAAATCGAAAAGTGTGGGATAACAAAAAAGCGCTGTTTAAATCCTGTTCTAATAGGAAATATTTTAAAAGTGACAGAATATATGTTAAAGGGAAAAATAGGAAAAAAACAAAGCCTAAGATTGGGAGGATTCTATAAAATTTGTTGTGTTCATCCTTGTTTGCAGATGGATGAAGAGATTTATGATTTCTTTAGCAGTGGTTGCCTTTTTTTACTAAATGTACCAAATTTTTTACTGTCAGAAGCCATAATAAAAGCCATAGTATACCTCATGGTAAGAAGTACAGTTGTTATCTTTTGTCAAGGAGCACTCATAAATAAATGGTTTAGAAAGACTTTTCTGTATGTGACATGAAGCTTTGGGGTTGTACATTATTACGCAGTGATGGCATAACCAGTATCATCTTAGAGAAGAACATTGTCACTGATTAAGTGCTTTTGTGTAAGGAGAGAAAATTGACTAACTGTGCCAGAGCAGAACTTTTTAGGGACTTTTTGTTAGGTCTTGCAGAAAAGAACACTTTTATTCTGATTGCTGCTCTCTGGCCTGAGTGAACCTGGAGAGGTGAAGATTAGTCTTCCCCTGAGAGCAGCTGCCCCTACTTAGTTTGGATAAAGTCCTGGTGTCCCAGCAATGTCAGGATGTGCTGATTTTGGCTGGAATAAAGTTCGTTTTCTTCATAGTAACTGGTATGGGGCTGTGTTTTGCGTTTGTGCTGAAAACAGTGTTGCTAGCACAGGAATGTTTTTGTTACTGCTGAGCGGTGCTTACAGAGAGCCAAGGCCTTTACTGTTCCTCACACCACCCCACCAGCGAGTGGGCTCAGGGTGCACAGGATGCTGGGAGGGGACACAGCTGGGACAGCTGAGCCCAACTGACCAGAGGGATATTCCAAACCATGTGACGTCATGCTCAGCGTATAAATCTGAGGGAAGAAGAAGGAAGAGGAGGACGTTCAGAGTGACGGTGTTTGTCTTCCCAAGTCACTGTTCCACATGACGGAGCCCTGCTGTCCTGAGCATGGCTGAACACCTGCCTGCCCATGGGCAGTGGGGAATGAATTCCTTATCTTGCTTTGCTTGTGTGCCCGTCTTTTGCTTTACCTATTAAACTGTCTTTTTCTCAACCCACGAGTTTTCTCACTTTTTGTCTTCCAATTCTCTCCCCCATCCTGCTGTGAAGGAGTGATTGAGTGGCTCCGTGGGGCTCAGTTGCCACCTGGAGTTAAACCACAGCACAGGGAACTAGAGAAAAACAAGGACCAGTAAAGACTGGGGGATGCCTGAGGAGAATGGGAAATCTGCCTGCAGCAGGGACTAGTCCCAATGCCATACCTCAGAGGCGGCAGAAAGAAAAACATTTTCCTGGGAGGAAGAAGGCACGTAGCCTATTCAGAACTGCATGTACCAGGTTGGTGTGGGAGCGTATGCAGGGATGTGCATGCAAAAGGTCTTAAAGCTTTTGTTTTGCATTCTGGTAAAACATAGTTTTGAAGAGTGAGTCTTGTGGATATTTTGGAGTTTTACTGCAGGAGTTTTTGGAGTTTTTACTGCAGGAAAAGGAAAGGAAAGGAGAAAAAGGAAAGGGAAAGGGAAAGGGAAAGGGAAAGGGAAAGGNAAAGGAAAGGAAAGGAAAGGAAAGGAAAGGAAAGGAAAGGAAAGGAAAGGAAAGGAAAGGAAAGGAAAGGAAAGGAAAGGAAAGGAAAGGAAAGGAAAGGAAAGGAAAGGAAAGGAAAGGAAAGGAAAGGAAAGGAAAGGAAAGGAAAGGAAAGGAAAGGAAAGGAAAGGAAAGGAAAGGAAAGGAAAGGAAAGGAAAGGAAAGGAAAGGAAAGGAAAGGAAAGGAAAGGAAAGGAAAGGAAAGGAAAGGAAAGGAAAGGAAAGGAAAGGAAAGGAAAGGAAAGGAAAGGAAAGGAAAGGAAAGGAAAGGAAAGGAAAGGGAAAGGGAAAGGGAAAGGAAAGGAGAAAGGAAAGGAGAAAAGAAAGGGGAAAGGGGAAAGGATGGGATATGTCTGAGGCTATCTTCAGTTCAGGGTCCTAACAAAGCATTTGTCTGTAATATGTCTTGGGCATGATGCAGAACTGAAATTTCCAAGACTTCTCATAGTCTTGAAGGAAGATATTTGCAGAGATTAATTGAGCTCTAAAACTGGAAATTTGAATGAGTAAGAATTATTAAATCTACTTTCAGATCTTTCAGTGCATCTTAAAAACATTTGATTCATCTTTGCTCACACATTAAAGATAGTATTTTTGGTGACTGTACTACTCTCAAAGATATCATAAAAATCTATCTCAAACGAACTATTGGCAAAAGAAAAAAATCTTTTCATTTGTGTGTAACAAGCATCAGTGTCATTTTAACATGAAAACTTGGAGTTCTGGGCCTAAAATGAAAACCAGTGTGAGAACTATGTCAAACATACCAACTTACTGGTAAAGAGCAATGATTTGTACATCGTTTAGCAAAACCAATTCCAGTGGCACATTGATGCTTGTTGAGTACAAATGCATCACTTTATCTTTGCCCAGTTAAGCCTTAGGCATATACACCTTGTTTCTCAACAAAATATGAAATGTCTGTAAGTTTCTGCATTCTGTTTTTGTGGAAATGAAATATATAGGTAGACAGACAATTGTAACTTTACCATCTCAAATTCTGACTAATTGCCAAACCTACTTTGGCTCTCCAGAGGAGACTTTCAAATTCCCCTTTAATTCCTGGGCTTATTGACACATCAGTTTTGAGTTATGACTTGCAGCTTCACTTCCTACAGTCTGTGATTTTAAAGACTCTGAAGTCTTGTTCTTTCAAAGCGTAAAGAATTTACTGAAATACTAAGACTTACGTTGATCAAAGGAAGAAAAATGTTTATTGTAATAAAATGGTATAAGTTCCCCATCACACTTGTTCCATCTCATATTGTCTGATTTCCAACAGCATCAGTAACATTTCGTTGTTTGGCCGCATTGCCATTTCATATGTACAAAGATTATGAATTCACTCACATGATGGTAGAGAAATGGCAGGACTTAATAATGCCTATTGCCCAGTGAGTATCACAGCATTCTGTGACCCTTGTACAGCTTATTTGTTTAATGAAATTGAACAACATTTTGAGCCAGTGTGAGAAAGTTCCTTGGATGGATCTGCTAAACTGGCCTTCTGAATAACAGTGATTTCGACTAGGTGGATGAACTATTCCTGTCTGATACGCTGTTGATGGTGCCTCATAAAGATGGGCTAATAAGATGCTTTTATCTGCAACGCTTGCATAAAGTGATTTCTAATTTCCATAGTAATGAATCAATTTTATTGGATCTTACCTTGGTCTTTGTAATTGTGTTGATCAGGCCAAATTATATGCTATAATTTTCACAGACATAAAATGTTTAGATGAACACTTCATTCCTTCATTATTTTGTTTCTCAAGAGATAGGAGAGAATACCAGTCTGTTACAAACCAGATGCTGTCCAGCCGGTAGAGCTATGTATCCATGAAGCATTTGTCTCTCTCACTGAAAAGATTAGTTCCTTCTCTGCTGAGGCCAAAATACAGAATCATAGAATCATTAAGGTTGGAAGAGACCTCAAGGATCATCTAGTGCAACCGTCTCCCCACCACCTATTACCCACTAAACCACGTCCCTAAGTACCATGTCTAACCTTGGTTATCTTCCATGATTTTCTAAAGTTTTCTCTATTTACTGAAATCATAGGGAGGCAGTGTGGGGATCTACACATGTTGGAAACATAATTGTCTTGACTGGCTGTTCAACTAAGATGATCATCTTGTTAGAGCAAATTCCTCTTCTAGTGGGACGCTTGTAATTTCTTGTCATCACTCTTACCTTAGCTGTCCCTCTATGGTAATATACAGCATACATTCAAGGAAATCTGGATGAATGTAGTATCTGTGTCTCAGATGACCGTAGTAATTCACATGCCCAGTCAGCTGGCCTCTTCTGTATAGTACTAGTTACGGGACTGGACATACTGGAGCCCTAGATCGTCTTTTCTTTGGAATTCGCTCTCGGTCATTCGGGACAAGTGAAGGAAGGAGAAGCAGCAGTCCCTGGTCAGTGCTAGGGAGACCCCTCACATCTGTGCTGTGTTGGAAGGTTCATCCTATGGGCGTTAATGTGAAGAGCTCTGTGTACAGGTGAGCTGACTGTGTTTCTTCTAGTTCCAATCCATGGGCTCAATAGTAGGGCAACTTAACTAAATTGCATTTCATTGGTAGCATGGGAATGCTGCGCTTTTTTCATCACTCACTTGTTTGTTTTTCTGCCTCCAGACTGTTAAGAAATGTAGCTTTAATTAAAAAAACCAAAAAGGCAGTTTGATTTAAGAAATTGTACTATTAATGTGTACATTAAACATTTTGAAGAAGGTTTACTTTCTTGGATTTATTTCTACTTTTATACTTTTGAGGTGAATGCCATAGCCAGTATCCTTGCAGGCAGCAGAGAATGAATCTGAGCAAAGCCCAGGAGAGTGAGGCAAGGACCGTATCTCCTGTTCCACCCACTGCTCTCTGTTGAGTGTTGGGGTGTGACTTAGCTTATGAGCCTTGGTTTGGAACCTCAGACTGCCAGTTAGGTGAGCTCTGCCTCTCTCCTGGACAGCAGTGAGTCAGGAAAGGATTAGATAAACTGACTGCATTGAGAAAAACAGCCCAGACGGAATGTTGTTAGCCCTTCACTCTGGAAGGAATGAGAATATTTTCTTCATGACAAGCAGCACTTCTGCCCAAATCTCCACATGAGGAATGAGGTCACAGGAGTAGTGCTTTGCATCCCAGATGAATCCCGGATGTCTCAGTCAGGAGCTATGCCTTATAGTGGTGGGTCTCTGCCATCTTCTCTTCTAATTCCTAACACATTCCTGCCAGTTCCAGCTCATACACACCCTGGAGATAGGCACCCTCAAGACAGACCTCGAGAACTAAAAAGGACCTTTCTCCTCCCCTGCTGCATCTCTGCTCCCAAGGGGACCCCTTCTCCTATTTCAGGCCACCGTTCAAGCACAGCTCCATGTAGGGTAAGGCTTTGTGAAGGTTGTTCTAGTACCCCAAGTTTGAAACTCACCTTGAGAGAGAGCCAGGAAAGATCTGTCTGAGAAAGTAAGTAAAAACAAGACCAGCTTTTCAGGACAGGGGAATTATTAACTGTTTGGCCATTTCTGGAGCAAACCTTCAGGCCAACTTATGAGTGATCCACTTACTTCTTCGCAGCCAAACTCCCTACATGAATAAAACCATCCCACATCATCCTTATGGATTGCAGCAAGCTAAATCATCCTCATTTTCTGATTTAAGGTAACAGAAGTGAAGTTCATCAGATAAATGTATCAAAAACAAGCCGATAAATATGAGCTGATCCCCTTGGAGCTGGGTTCACTCACTGTCTCTCACAGGATGAATGGCAGTGGTCCAAATTTCTTAGAAAATCTGATACTGAGACATAATCTTATAAGTGAAAAAAGTTATAAAGATCAAAAAAGGAAAAAAAATAAGTGGAGCGGAGTCACCTTTAAGCAAGAGAGCACAATACATCACCAAGGACCCTTGCAGTGAAGTGGAGTTTTCTCAGTTCTTATTTGGGCAACACAGATTGTGTGCTTTCTTCATTGTACAACATTTAGCAAGAGACATGGTATCCTTTTAATGCCCTCCCACAACTGAGCTGCAGCTTCCCGTATCCTGTTAGATGTCACCCCTGCCATCTGCCCATCTAAAACCTGTTTGGTAGCGTAGTGATTGATTCCTTTGTGTATGTGGTCAGTAGGACCACCCTGAAACCCTTCAGTATGTCGGGACCTCATACAAAGCTAAGCAGTGCTGTCCTGACCTGCATCTGCAGACGGTGCCCAACTGGGAAAGTAAAGCACATCAGGTAATGTCTTTCTGGCTGAACAGGCTATGTTTGTTCGGCTTGACAGACCAAGTTTTGGACTGGTGAACGTCTCTCTCTTAGCATTGAAGTCAGTAAGTTTTAAGATCAGTCTTCTCTCTGGGAACAGAGAGGTGTTAAATGAATATTTAGTTGAAATGGTCAGTATGAAAGAGAAGCCAAAGGTGGAACTTACTCTGGTGCCTGGAGCAAAGTTCATGGTTTAACTACTATGTTAGATGAATAAAATCTACCCCTGAGTTCCTTCCAGGAGGGCCTGGATATGAATGTGTAAGAGTATCTGAGCAAAAGGTCATATCCCTGTGGTATAATGATTTCAGCATGTTGGAAGAAAGGAAATTTCCTATTAATCAACCTTATTTCAACGTGCAGGGTCACAAAGCATGAACTTGGAACCTTATTCTGCATTTCATAGCTTTGCCTAAATCAAATCCAGGCTCTAGACATGACCGTACTTTTCATTTGCCAGGGTAGCCCATTTGTCATAGCGATCTTCAGTCAAGTGATTTCAGTGGTTTCAAATCAGATAGTGCCTTCAGCCACTTCTTTTTCAAAAGTAATAGTTACTCCCTTGGAAATACAGTATTTGAGAGCTCTGTCAGCCTCCAGATAAAGTAGCCATATCTCCTGTACAAAGAGATACAAGAGATTTTCATGTCACTTCTATGAAGATCTGCTCTACCTCTTGACTGTCAATACATATATTCAATGAATACTTTATACTGGCTTTGGTTAAAAGCATTGAATGATTTTCTTTGATTTGACAGAATCTTTCCGATGACTTAGTGACCAGGTAAAAATGCTACAGATTTATTTGCATAATCTTTTCTCCTTACTTCTCCCTTTTCTCCTTATGATCTAAAGCCCCAGTAAGAATAATGCATCCCAGTAAACCATGAACTGGAGTTCTGGTGCTCCCTTGGATTTCATAAAACCCTCCAAACTTGCTAATTTATTCTTTCACAGATTCTGTCTTTTTCTAGTTTTACTCTGGCTTGCTGTGCATCTTGAACTTGTGGTCAACACGCTGGAGGGAAAGGATGCCGTCCAGAGGGACCTTGACAGGCTTGAGAAGTGGGCCAGTGCGAACTGCATGGAGTTCAACAAGGCAAAGTGGAAGGTCATGCACATGGGTCAGCGCAATCCCAAGCACAGCTACAGGCTGGGCAGAGGATGCATTGAGATCATCCCTGAGGAGAAGGACCTGGGGGTGCTGGTTGATGAAAAGCTCAACATGAGCCGGCAATATGTGCTGGCAGCCCAGAAAGCCANGGCTGAGGGAGTTGGTCTTGTTCAGCCTGGAGAAGAGAAGGCTCTGGGGAGACCTAATTGTGGCCTTCCACTACTTAAAGGGGGCCTACAGGAAAGCTGTAGAGGGGCTGTTTACAAGAGCAGGGAGTGATAGGGCAAGAGTGAATGGGTTTAATAAAAGAGGGGAAATTTAGATGAGGTGATAGGAAGAAATTCTTTCCTATGAGGGTGGTGAGACACTGGCACAGGTTGCCCAGAGAAGCTGTGGAGGCCCCATCCCTGGCAGTGTTCAAGGCCAGGTTGGATGGAGCTTTGGGCAGCCTGGTCTGGAGGAAGGTGTCCCTGCCCATGGCAGGGGGTTGGAACTAGATGGTCTTTGTGGTCCCTTCAAACCCAAACCATTATATGATGCTATGCTCCTTTCCCTGTGTGTAACACATGTACCCTGGCCACTTTTCCAAAGAAGGATCAGGAGATACCATTTTTCTGTCAAGACTCCTCTGTTGGTATGCACTTTTGAAGGACTAGGTAAGGATCTTAAAGCCAGTAAAACACTGTTCTCAAATGGATTATACTGTATAAAATTGCACTGTTCAGCATGATGACACCTAAGGTCAGTACTACTGGTGTGGAGAAGTTACTAAATCAGACAAATAATGAAGATCAGGAAACAGTAATATAGAGAAAAGCTGGTTTTAAAAAAAAAAAGTCTCTGGACACATAAAGCACATTTCTAGTTCACCTTTATTAGAAGATCAGTCATGCTAAAAACCTAATGTTTCCATTGCTTCCTTAGTTGATCACATAAACTTCTTTATAGAGGTTTTGCTGCATTAGCAAAAAGACCTGTTAGCTGCAGAGGCAGTCTGTGTATTTGGATATTAGTACACAGTAGTTGTCAGGCCCTTCATTGAAAAGCTTATCCTAGAGCATATGGAAAAGCCCTATGGATGAATTTTACCATCTGTAAGGACTGACAGGAGCACTGTGTTCAAAGGAGCAGAAGGTTGAAAACACGATGCTTCAGAAGCACCTATACTTGAAACAGATTTTTATAATCGGAAAGGCTACCATTTAACATAGGATGGTAAAAAACACTCAGAGACTTGTCTGCAACTCTGATGAGATTTATGATCCACGGTCCTGGCCCAGACATTTTTGCAGTGCTGAAAAAGCAAACACAAGGTAATGGAAAACAATTATGAGTCATTCCTTTACTTCAGAGGTGATTAATGTGACACAGCCAAGTTAAATCCTCTGAAGAGACATCAACACTGCTTTTCACTGATGTGTTTTCTAAACATGGATTTGATACTATTCCACAAGAGATTTTAATTTCCTGCTAAAAGATATGGTTTGTGATCAAAACCAAGATATACATAAATACTAGCTGCTGAGCTTGCAAGACTGATGTGTTTCTTATCAGTAAATGATAAGAACATGGAACATCTTCAGTTTTATGATACAAATAATTCTATATTGCCAAAACCATGCAGAACTGAATTGAAATATTCTCATGGACTATGCTGTAAAGGATCTGATAGTAGCACAGCAGACTACCAAGTAGTCTCTGCCCATATTCCAGAGTCTATGTGTACTCCCAGTTTAAAAGCTGAAAATATTTGCTGCCTTAAATGAAAAAAGGAGTGGCACTCAGAAGTTTGAATGGCTTGTATTTCTAGAGTGAATTTATGACACCCTGTCTGATTGCTGGGCTTTGAGTCCTTTGATGTCTAGTACCATGCAGTATGAAGCTAGTTCAGGGGCACATGTGCTTCATTTTCATGTAGGTACTGTGTATCTACAGTTTTAAGTCTTACACTCAGCTTGCCATTGTTCTGATGCTTTGTATTGAATGCAAATTAACCTAATAACCATCAGGATACAGAACATCTGAATACCGAGAAACCAGCAAATTTTAGTGCTTTGGGTGTCACAGCCAGTTACCTCAACAGAACAGTGTGCTAGGATGCTCCTTTTGACTGCGTACCGCCTACACTGGGGCCTTTTTACAGCGTAAGATAAGCCACTGACAGAGTAAGATAACCTTTTAATTTGGGAGTTTCCGTGCTGTATCATCTTTGGCTCGGGAGGCAATGGAGACCAATGCTCTGCTTAAGAATTTGCCGTAGCCATCTCCAGATGAGCATCCTTTTTGTATGCACAGACTGGTGGATCTCACGTTCTCCCTTGACGTACTGCTGCATCTGTACTTTTGCTCTGTGGCTGAAAGGTCCGTCCTACATATTGTGCGAAGTGCTCTGTGCCCTGTTGGGTAGTACATAGCACTCAAGCAGCAGAAGGCTTCACACTGTTCTTTTTCAGGATCAAGACAACCTCAGTAACATGGACTACAACAAAGATGAGCTCAAAAACACAGAGGTTCTTTGAAAAGCTGCCAAATAAAACTGTCTAAAGCCCGAATCTGTACACCTGGTTTGCGATTTTATCACCATGCAGTATTGAACCCTGGTCTGGCTTGGTGTATATTTGCCTACCTACTGGTGTGACTGTGAACGAGACAAAAGTTACATTTAGTCGCTCACTAGTTTCCCTTGATGAATATCACTTGAAGTGCTAATCCAAGAGCTCAAGATTGTATTTCATCCAGTTTCTAGTGGGAACCATGTCCTAGCTTCTACAAAGGGATGCTTTGCCATCACTTCCAGTACTTCAGTCCTGAAACTCCTCCACGCGGATCCAGTTCCGTGCTGGAGTTCTGTTAGCCCCGCTCTTTTATGTCCTTCTTCAGCTTCAGCAAGTCATTGTCTGGAGTAACCTCTTGTTAGGATGGCACCTGAGTCCAGAGGTTCCTCCCAGTGTTACTGAGCCTTGTTTTGGGGTATACTGGAGGGAAGCGTTTTGCAGTAGGTTGTGAGTTGACCCTGACTGGAGGCAATGTGCCTGCCAAAGCTGCTCTGTCACTGCTCTCCTCAGCAGGAAAGGGAAGAGAAAATATAATGAAAGGCTCCTGGGTCGAGATGAGGACAGGGAGAGATTGTTCACCAATTATGGTCATGGGCAAAACAGACTTAACTTGGAAAAAAATTCATCTGATTTATTACCAAGCAAAACAGAGTAGAGAAATGAGAAATAAAACCAAGCCGTAAAACACCTCCTCCCACTCCTCCCTTCCTCCCAGGCTCCACTTCACTCCCCATTTCTCTCCCTCCTCCACACCAGTGGCACGGGGGACGGGGAATGGGGGTTGTGGTCAGTTCATCACACGTTGTCTCTGCTGCTTCTTCCTCTTCAGGGGGAGGACTCCTCACACTCTGCCCCTGCTCCAGTGTGGGGTCCCCCTCATGGGAGACAGTCCTTCAGGAGCGGACTGCTCCAGTGTGGGTCCCCCACAGGATCACAAGTCCTGCCAGCAAACCTGCTCCAGCATGGGCTCCTCTCTCCACATGGCCACAGGTCCTGCCAGGAGCCTGCTCCAGCATGGGCTTCCCACAGGGTCACAACCTCCTTCAGGTGTCTCCACCTGCTCTGGCATGGGGTCCACCACAGGCTGCAAGTGGCTATCTGCTCCACCATGGCCTTCCATGGGCTGCAGGAAAACAGCCTGCCTCATTGTGGTCTTCTCCGGGGGCTTAAGGGGAATCTCTTCTCCAGCACCTGGCGCACCTCCTTCTTCACTGACCTTGGTGTCTGCAAAGTTTCTCATTCCTTCTCACTCTTGTCTGGTGGCAAAACCTACCACTAGTTTTTTTCTTTCCCACTTCCTAACTCTGTTATCTCAGAGGTGCCAGCACTGTGCCTGATGGGCTTGGTCTTGGCCAGCAGTGGGTCCATCCTGGAGCTGGTTGGCATTGGCTTTGTCGGACATGGGGGAAACTACTAGCACCTTCTCACAGAAGCCACCCTTGCAGCCCCTCCGCCCACTACCAATACCTTGCCACACAAACCCAAAACACAGGAGCTACCTCAAACTTTGTCTTCTTTTACCTGTCATCAGGATGTCAAATCTCAGCTAACTCACATCCCATTTCCTGTCTCAGGAAGGCAGAGGATTGGTCATATGAAACTAATTTTTGATGTATTGAGTGCAGTTACATTCCTCTAAAATCACAAAATTAGGTAATATTTTACTGTCCTACCACTCAAAACTTAAAGTGGATTTTTCCTTGGGACACAGTGTGTCACCGAGACAGAGTCTGTTCACTCCTTATCTCCCTCCATGTCACCAGTATTAGAGGCGAGTGAAGTGAGGGCTGTGGACATCCACACACACAGATACGTCCTGCTACTTTGTCCTTCTCCAGTGGGATCCATCTGTATTAAATTAACCACTGGCAGAAGAATTTAGCAATGTTATGGTCATCTTGTTCCTAGGACAATATTATAAAAGCTTAGTGGTCTCAGTGTTTACCTGACACCTAATGAACCTGCATTTTGGACAGTCATTTTGGCATTTGGAAATGGATGACTCATTTAATGACAGACTTTTAAAAGCACTTCAGGACCTTGTTCCACACCTGGTCAACTCTGACTTTATCATTCTTTCCATCTTTGCTGACTCCACTTTTCATAGTTCATCTTCCCTTCCATCTTCTTTTCCAGACTTCATGCCATAGCTACCTGTTTCTGTACTCACCATATAGGTATCTGTAAGCAGGAGGGATTACGTGGGCTTCACAGGGTCAGTGCTGCCCCATTCTGTGAGACAGATGAGCTGTTGGTTAGCTTCAGGAGCTGGATTTGGGGTTTGGCTGCTCTGGAAAGGGGAGAGCTGAGTAAGCTCCTTTCAGCACCATTCTGTCATGCGAGTGGACTGCAGTACTGTGGCTCCTGCTGGAAACCCTGGCTAAAAGCTCTTGTTTACCTGGCAGGTAAATTCCATTTCCAAGTCACCATTTCTCACATTGCTCTCTGACACCTGCTAATTCTTCATCCCCATGGGGAGTTGCTGGTTCTTCATTTCTGTCAGTCAAGGCATATCATTCTGTACACCAGCCCTGGGTTTATTGTGTTTTCACCTTGTCTTATTCCTACATTACTCATTTACATAGGTAGTTATTATTTTCTATAAGAAGAGTTTTTCAGGAAGGCAGAATGACAGATATCTAGGGATAAAAATTCTAGGTAGTCCTCCAAGTTTTCCTGGTTATCCAGCTCAGTGTTGTAAATAAGCACTGACATGCTAATCAGGATACAGTGATTTTTCTGAGGTCCATGTTAATCTCAAGGATTTCTTGCCTAGTCAGGAGAGAAGAGTGGGAGGCAGGAAACATCCTCCTTCATTCACCCAGCTATTTCTCCTATCTGTTGTTTTTAGCATCTAGGCAGCAAAGTTGGACTTTTTTCCTACCTTCATTTTACTTTGTTGGGTTTTTTTTTTTCTGTTGTGGGGTGTTTTGTTTTCTTTTTTGTTTGGTTGGTTTTTGTTATAGTATTTAGCAGCTTGCAGTATTAGTATTTATACAACTTTTATTCTTAGCTTTTAATCTGATTGCTAGGAAAGTTGTTCAGGTGTTAGACTGTAGTTATTCCTCTAGTACTACTTTGGAGGTCCATAAAAGAAGGATTGTTTTAAATGTGCTGCCTACTAAAGATAATGTTATCTCTTAATACACCTTTATCATGAGAGACATCTTCAGGCTATGAAAAATTTTGAAAGGATATAAAATGATAGGGAGTTTCTCGTGAAAGAGTGGCCAAAGGCTGCTTGAGCTAAAGCTAAACCAGATCAGATTTCAGTCTCAAAGATTTTTGCCCCTCCTTGCAAAAACCCGAAACGAAATCAAAGGATGAAGCTGAATCTTGAATTTCTAGCCACATAGTTACTCACAGCTTGCAGAGAGATCTACGGAAAATGTCCTTGTTGGTGAGTTTGAAGATATCCAAGAAGCATCCATTTGCTGGGATGTGCAAGTGGAATAACTTTCATGCATAAAGAATGTTTGAAATTTCTTTGGAGCAGATCTAGAATAGAATAGAATCATTAAGGTTGGAAGTGACCTCAAGGATCATCTAGTCCAACCATCCCCCCACCACCTATTACCCATTAAACCACATCCCTAAGTACCACATCTAACCTTTCCTTAAACATCCGCAGGGACGGTGACTCCACCACCGCCCTGGGCAACCCGTTCCAATGCCCGACCACCCTTTCTGAGAAGAATTTTCTCCTCATCTCCAATCTGAACCTTCCCTGGCGCAACTTGCAGCCGTTCCCCCTTGTCCTGTCACTAGTTATCTGCGAGAAGAGGCCGACCCCCAGCTCACCACAACTTNGGCCTCACCAGGGCTGAGTACAGGGGGACAATCACCTCCCTGTTCCTGCTGGCCACACTATTCCTGATACAGGCCAGGATGCTGTTGGCCTTCTTGGCCACCTGGGCACACTGCCGGCTCATGTCCAGGTGAGCATCAATCAACACCCCCAGGTCCTTTTCCTCTACACAGCTTCCCAGCCACCCCGCTGCCAGCCTGTAGCGCTGCCTGGGGTTGTTGTGGCCAAAGTGCAGGACCCGGCACTTTGCCACACTGAACCTCATCCCGTTGGCCTCTGCCCAGCGATCCAACCTGTCCAGGTGTTGTCTAAGGTGTTGTCTGTTGTTCAAGGGCAGATAATTTCTTGTTGTGCTCACTTAAACTTTTTTTTTTTATTTCTTTTCAAATTAACAGGTATTTGTAACCTTAGTCCTTGGGGTCTGTTGCTGATTTGGAGTTGGGGGTGGGGTCAGAGGTGGGAGGATAGAGAATTTCTATTTGAGGGAGGTCACCACAAGGTGCTAACAAATTTTTTATCAGGTGTCACATATATAAAGTGCGGAGAAAAGAACTGTAGTGTTACAGGAGTTTGGCAATCTCTGAAATGGTGACAGAAAGCTAATAAATTTGACGGAGAACTAAACTATTACAGGATCTTGTCTACTGCCTCTGTTAAGATCCATTTTAAAGACATTACATCAGCTTAAATAGAAGTAGTACGCACTCACATCCCCTGTTGGATCAAAAACGTCAAATGGTCAGCAGAAGAAGGAAACAGATGAAAAATTATTTCCTACTTTGAATTCCATCCAGCTTCATCTGTGGACCTATCTTAACACATTGTAAAAACCTTAAAAGTCAGTATATGACGGTGGTGTCTACTAATATAAGCAAAAAAGAACAAGAGGAACTCTTCCCTGACAGTAATAAAATCCACATGCAAGGTAATATTTATTCTTTGATCCATAAAACCAAATATGCAAAGTACAACTTCAGTGTCTGCCTCATTAGATAAAATGGAGGCTAAATTGAAGGGAAAACAAAGTGTTTGTTCTCTTTGTTACATTTTTCAGTGCAGATAATCTTTTCAAGGGAAACTGACCAAGCAGGTTGGCTTCTGGACAGTGGATGTGATTGTCTGATAGAAACAGCTCTAACTTCCCAAGAATTCTGTTTTAAAATTGTGCCTCTCCTTGAATGCTATAAATGTAGCTGATGGTATTAAAAAACCCACAAAAACCAAACAACAAAATGCTAAAAAACTTCTAAGAATTTACATTGTTACAATATGAATCATAAGACCATGTCACTTAGATTCATTTGAGGTCCAGATTTGTTATGTAGAGCTCATTATGCACTTCTAGAACTTATGAAATAATTTTAAAATCATTTCCATTTTCTTTTCTTGCAAAGTTTCTCACTGATACAGGATTCAAAGTGCTGTGTGGTACAGTTTTTATTTGCACTTGATTTTATATTATTTGTAGTCTTTTTACGGGAGTTGCTTTTTTTACCTTTTGGGATAGGATTGCTTGCACAATGACAGAGCGAGGCAGTGCGGATTCTGAAAGGGGCCTACGGGTACTACTATCTTGTGAGCAATGCCGAAATAATTCTGTTTTGCACTGAGACTGCTTTCTTATGTGTCAGGCTTCCCAGAGGGAAGTGGCAGAAGCGAGGGCTCTGACTGCTAAACTTCAGCTGGGTGCCATTCATCAGGATAACGTTGTGCTAAGAACTGCCACAGAGCTCACTCTTAAGGTGAGTCCTATACCCATTAATCTCCAGAACTAGCACTGTCATCATTTCTGTCTGGATCCTACACACATAGCAAAGAAAAACTAAGACTCTTAAGTACATCTGCAGATGCACTTAAAGAAGAAAACTTTCAGAGATTTCAGACTTCCTCTGGCGGTGTTTGTATTATCTGCATCACCCACACTAGACAGTGACTTAAAACCTGCCTATCCGAAGCCTGTAGGACCAAAGAAAAATCTTCAGCAGAAGTGATCAAAGTCACCACCAGAAGCTCATTTCCAGCCTGGGCTGACGGAACAAGCTCTTCTGTTGGGGGACTCTTAAAAGCTGTTACCTGTTTTAATAGCCTGACTATTCTATAAACCATTATAAGGTAAGTCTGCAATGTTCAGCAGATGTGGTGTTTGGAAGCAAAGACTCCACGCTGTGATGTCTAGTTAGTCACTACATTTAACGAGCAATCTTTATAGGGTGCTCGCGTAACTACGCTTATCTTTAAAGGGAGGAATAACAGCTCTATTTTTTCTCTCTCTTATCTGACTGTTAGCTGTGTGTAAACCTACAGGCTACTACATGGTGAAAAAGTACAGGAGTTCTTCTAAAATGCCTTTTTTTCTCCCTCAATCTGTTTTTTTTAGAAACTTTTTTTCCTGGAAAGGGGCTGATGCGCATTGTCATTAATATTGCATCTCTCAGCATTGAACAGGAACATGGAGGAAGCTCATCTGTCATCTCCCTCACACATTGCAGTGAAAAGATGATGTATGGTTGCCTTGACCATCAAGGAGAAGGGATGCTTTTCATGCTGTGTAACCCATGGGCAGCTGACAAGGTTAAAAACATGGTTTCAAATCTGCCAAGTTAGATTATAGATTTGATAGTCACTTATTAGCTTTTAATCCAGAGCTTTAGAGGAACTTTCTTGAGGAACTTTGCTATGAACGTCCTTTGGGCTTGTTATGCAGTCTGGCAGCCTAAGTGAGACACTACCCTGTCACTTGAGGTAACAGGCACATTAGGCAGAGCAATGCAGTGAAGGAGTAAATCTATTTTTGGGTCTATATTTACTCTGTTGCAATGCTTGCATTCTGTTCTATAAGCATTCTTTTGACCCAATCGCAGCTGCATTTTCTTGTATCATATAAAGATCAGAATGCTGACTCGTACTCAGAGTCTTTGCTGGAGCCAGGTTACCCAGGTTATTTCAGAATTTCCAGAAATTAGACGCACTCCATTTGTTTCTTTTCAGAACAGATGGTGGAGTAGAATTTGAATCACTGAAGTGATAGTGGGAGAGAAGTTACAGTGGGGGGAAAAAAAAAAAGAGAACTGAAGTGAAACTTTTCACACTTTCCAGCTTTTTGCTGATTCCCTGCTTTTGTTTTTATATGAAGAGTTTAATAGATCCAGCTTTCAGATTTGTCTCCATTACTCGAATAACTATAAAATCTGATGGATAAAATCTGGAATATTCTGCACTTTTACTAGATACTTAATGGATGCTCATAAAGCATTAGATTTTCACCTCTCTGACTTCAGTTCAAATCTATTTTAATGGGCTGATTCCTTCTTGGTGTACGTTCTCTGAAGTGATAGAGCTAAAATAAGGATTAATTTTCCCACTCTTTAAAATGAGATAGATGTTTGAATTTAGCATGGTGTCTGAAGAAGACACATGAAAGCCACCATCACTGGCAAAACTGAAGCCCTGGATAAGAACTCAATCTGTTTCTAGATCATCCCTTTAAATAGTTTCCGTGGAGGTATTTTTGTTTATGGTGCTATATTGTCTGCTGCTGTGGGATAACAGACCAGGCTGACTCAAGGAAATGACTGCACAGGGCAGTCATGGAAACGAAGGACTGTACTCCTGCTCCCGTGAGAAAAGACAAAACTGAGCCCTAAGCTCCTCTCTGCTGGGCTTGATTTATTTTTAAGGATGGCTCTTGTACCTGGCGCAGGGTATCCCAAAAGGATAGAAGGACATGAATTAGTGTGCCTTGAGCCTCTGTGCCTCAGTTCTCTCACTGACCCCAATGAAAAGCCAGAAATGCATTGCTGCCTATTAGGTGGATGAAACGTTTCCCCAGGCCCCGTGCCATAAACCGGTGAACGTGCGGAGGGGTGTTGCTGGCTCTTATTATTTCTGCTGTGTTGAATTGCTCCTCATAACGCAGCACAGAGGCTGAGCACAGGGCACGTGTTCCCCGGTGCTGGAGGTAACAAGCTCAGCCGTCCCGCTTTTCTATGGGCTTCCTTCAAACGTATGGCAGGTGGGCTCTGCAGGCTGGGCCGGGCCAGGCATTTGCTGCTTGCTTACTGTTTACTTAATTTTGTGTTTTCACGTCTCAGTGTGCTCTCTCTGCTACTAAGTGCCAAACTCCAATACCTCAGCTCCCACTGAATACCACCTTATCCCTGCAAGGGTCTCGTAGAAGCCAGCTGGGCTACTTGTGGCATAGGCATTTGATACAAGGTTATCTGAATTTCATCCTATGGGACCTTTTATCTTTCTTCATTTGATCTCTCTTCACTTCCATTTGTGCTTTAAATTGTGCTTCTGGGTCACATAAGTGGTGGTGGGGGTTGTTAATTAGACTTTGGCAAACTGTTGTATGGGGTAAGCAGTCTAAACATGGTTAAAAAAAAATCAATAAGCTCCCAGGGACAGATTCAGCAAAGTACTTACGGAAAATGCCTAAATGGAGAGATGTGAACAGCCCTGCGGATTTCAGTGGGATTATGGATGCACTTGAAATTACACCTATGATAAAATACCTGGCTGCACTGGAGTCTAGTCAAGGGATTGTCAGAGCATCACCTGGCTTTATGCAGCCCCGAACCCTCCATGGTGTCCAGGGGCTTGTCTGCAGCCCCACGGTGATGCAAATGCTAACGGCTGTGCTGTGCCACCAGCCTCTCCAGCAGCCAAATTTCTTTTCAGAAACCGCAGATCTAGGTTGGGAAACAAACAAAGGTGAGAGAAGGCTTTGCACGTGTCTCTCCTCTTCTGGTGGCTGAGCAGCACCGCCAATTCTGTGACCTGTGACGTGCTGGCAGCTGCCGCTTCGGGGCTTGAGATCTGAGTCAGCCCCGCTCAAACCCTGCCACTCTTCCTGGTGATTTTCTGGCAGAAACCAAAGCCAAGTTAGATTGGTAAACTTTTTGGAAGTGTTCACCGTAGTCCTTCAGGAAACACGGTTGTGGCCAGTTTTATCTCGGTGCCATCTGGTACACGAAATGGCATAAAGAAAGAGGGGTAAAAGAATGTGGAATGGTAAGAGAAAAATGTAGTAAACCAAAAAAGGGCAGAATTCAGAGATGGAAATGAATATGAATATAAAAAGAAAGGTGTCATGTTTCATAACTGTGAGGGTAGAAAGATCACATTATTTAGTTTAACTCATTGTTTCCTACTCACTCAATTTTCCACCTCCCAGATGCTCCAGATAGCTTTCCAACCAATTTTCAGGCACTTCTAATGACAAAGCATCAATTTCAAGGCTGTTGTCAGATTGGCCTTACATTTAAGAAACTTTCTTACTGCGTTATCAAAATGCTTCGGCATACCACTGTCACCTAAAATATCCACGGTACATTAAACCGTAGGTGTTTGTGGGATCCTGTAAATGTCTCTGCAAATGTAAGATCAAACGGCTTTCTGTTGATTCCCTAATTTAGTTGGCAGAAACTCCTGCCTCCTCCTCCCGTCCCTGGTCTCTCTGATTCCACGCAGCCTCATTAGCTACTAACCTTTAAATGCTACCACCCCCCACAGTAGTCCGGACCACTTTCCACTGAAAGAGAAAGAAGCTTTTTGCAAGAGATGAAATTATATCTTCAACTCCCCTAGGTTTAATTTCCACTTAAAAAACCCAGCCCAAAGATGCTGAAGTCACCAGGGATCTTCCTGTGAGCGGTGGTGATGTCTTAGGTGCACGTGGTTGGGCTGCTAATGGTCATTTAGGAGACTCAGGGCTTGGCTTTTCCACTGAGCGACACAGTACCTCTGTTTGTGTCTGCTCCTCCATTCAGAGCGGCAAATCAACTCCGAGGAGACCAGTCTAAGACCCCTAGTTCACAGGCGTTTCCCAAATATCTAAGGCAGGGAGTTAGTCCCACTTGATATTTTTTAAATCAATATTTCATTAAGCAATGCTTTTATGGCATTTCAGTATTCATCTATAATAATTAATATAAGCCTTTTATCTGTGTATATCAAAGCACTTTGTGAAAGTTGGAGAGCATAAAAACTCTGTATTAAAGACGAAAAAATGAGGCTTGCAGAGGGATTATGTGCTTTTCCCAATTGCCCAGCCAATTAACGGATTAATTCTTAATCCAGTTCCATATCCATTGGACCACACTGCCAGATTTTATCTCCTAAATGTAAAATATTCTACATATGAAAACATCTAATCAAGTTAATGACATAGTCACTTTGCAAATGAACTAATACTCTATTTTTAATTAACTTAAAAATAAAATAAATGTGTTTGATTAGGGTGTTTTTCTGAAATTTCTGCATTTCGCTTCAGCATAAGATTTTCAGTTAATGACATGTTTCACACTCAACTGTTTGGCAATGTGTTTAATTTTCTTTCTTTTAACATTTCATTCTGGTTGTCTGCACATATAACTGAGAGAAAAGTCTGTGTCTCACAGAAACATTTTTCTACAGTGTTTTATCACCAAGACTTAAATTGAGAATACAAGTGGAAAGCGGTGTTTATACAAACTAGATGTTCTCTGATTTCCCTGAATTTTTTTTTTCAAGAGGTTAGCAGCTTTCTATTTCATAGCAGGAAAGCAACCAAACCAGAGGGACCTCACCTACACAAACACATTTTGTGAGATAATTATTCGACTGACATTACAGAGCTTAAAAACACTCAGACTTCATGGTCTCTGAAGACTGAATTCATTATGTCTTAAACAAGACAAGATTCTCCTTTGGGAATTTTCTGTCTGTCTGTTTTTTCTTATATATATAGTTTACCTGCTCAGGAATGAGGCAAGGAGAATAGATCAGCTCTGCTTAGTTGATACTTTTGACACTTTTATTTTTTTCTTCTTGAGGAAAAAAAAAAGAAAAAAAAAAAAGAAAAAAGTCTCTTGCTATTCCAAACGTAACCTACTTCTCTTTATGTAGGCAGGCACATGCTTCTCCCCTCAGCTGAGACACGAGGCCCTATTCTTAGCTCCACTTTCATTTACGTTGTGCCTTGAGGCAAGATGCACAGGATATAACAGCTCTGTAGTTATGACTGGTTTAAATTATGCAAAATTAGAGCTCTCTCTAACATTAAGGGCCATTTTAAGGATATGTGAAAGAATGTTAGAAACCTGTTACAGAAATTCTATCCAAGGATATGTAACCCTGACAAGCAAGAAAGGAACATTGAAACTGGAAATATTTGGAAACAGTCACGCAGAAGGGTATATAACCAGCCTGCTGTTTCATCCCTGGGCAGCTGAGAATCAGGAAATCTCTGCAGTGAAGGGGTCAGCTCCCCAGCGGAGGCAGCTCACTTTGTTTTGCTGATGTTGACTTGCACAAATTGACAAACTAGCCCTCACACCGTTCACCATATGTTTTTTCTCCAGCATTGTTTTGGCACTGCCTTTCTCCCTTTTCTTTCACTTCTGCACCTTACCTTTCCCTCCCATCTCTGCAAGTGGAGGGAGGGGTAAGGGGAAAGGAGAGCAGAGTAAGTGCTCTCCTGGGAATATGACCTTCATTATCCTAAAAAAAAAAAAACCCGAAAACCAACCTAAAAGAAATTTATTCACAAACATCACCGAGAATTTGACTTTTAGTAAAACAGTCAGTCTTCCCAGTGAAGATTCTGTCGTAGGGTTTTATTTTAAATGCTCTTGAGTAACCCACAAGGTGTTGTGCAGAAGAAACAATGTGGAAACAGTTCTTTCCAAATCCTGAAAACTAGGTGTCAACATGGCTGATCATGCCTTTGCAGTTCATCCCACAACATCCAAACCAAGGGTCTGCTCTGCAGGAGCTCAGATGGTTACTGGTTATGTTTAGGAAATGTCTTTGGCAGGTCATGGGTCACCTGGTGACCAATGGCGCTTTCACTTGGAATGTGGGCAGGAGGACACATTGCCCTGCTGGTGGCAAGGTCAGGCTGTACTGTGGAGGTGCAATCTGTTCCACCTAACACCAGAGCAAAAACTCGTCAGCTCTGGAAGCCGTAGCTTGTGTCTCAGCCAGAAATGGGCAGAAAGATCCCTCTCCCTCCTCTCAAAGCTCTCAATGCTCTCCCTGAAACCC
The DNA here is from genome assembly GCA_013399095.1 of Psophia crepitans. Lineage (NCBI taxonomy): Eukaryota > Metazoa > Chordata > Aves > Gruiformes > Psophiidae > Psophia > Psophia crepitans. The sequence goes on from VWZZ01000586.1 coordinate 96,557, forward strand.
CTGAGCAGAGGAGTACCCCATGGAGGCTGTGAGGGAGAAGCTTCTCCGGGTGCCTCTAGTAGGGCTCACCCCACCGTAAGGAAAAGTAAAAGCAGAAGTGACAGGAAATTACTTACTTTTCTTTCTCCCTCACCATCTCTCCAAGTGTTCTGGGGCATCGTGGGGAGGCTGGTTGGTGGTGGGCTGGCACCAGCCCTGTCAGGCACAGCTGCCACAGAGCTCGACACGGGGGGAGCAGGGGCCAGTTTGGCTTGACCTGCTGTACTGATTCAGCCCTAGCGCCAGCAACAGATATGCTAGTTCCTAGTTTGGGGACTTGGAAATAATTTCCCCCAGGTGAGGATTCTGAAAAAAAAAAAAAGAAGCCACCTGTAATGGGTTTTGGGATGTTTTTTAGGCGTTTGAATGACAAGCATCTGCACTTTGAGTGTTGGGTACATCAATTGTGGGAGAGAACCTGATCCGAGACCACGTAAATCAGAGGGCTGATTAAGCAAGTTGGATTACTGCAGTGGCATATGTCTCCATGAGAAAAAAGACTCTGGCTTCAAATCTGTATCTCTGTCTGTCCCTGAGGGTGAAGTGAAAGCATGGATTTCATCACCACCACAAGGTTTTCAGTAATTAGAACTATTGACGTGTCTTGCAGCTGGTGCTGGAGCAAAATTGCCAGAGATCTGGATGTTTCACTCCTCTGGGTAACAATGGTAGATAAAGATGTAACTTCATAATTGACCAGGCAGGGATTTAGATGCTCACTGGGCTTTGTTCACTATGTTTCTTTGCACCGCACAAAATTATCATCTGTCATCTGCTTGCTCTTTTCCTTGTTATGCCTGAAGAACTGTCTATACCATACAAATAGCCAGCACTGAAAAGCAGCAAACCGTTTCTGCAAGCAGGGCACGTACAGAGACCCTAGAGCATCTACATGGACCAAGGTGGTGACTTGAGATGGCTACATAATGACAAAGATGTCATCGGACCTCCCTTCCACAGGACTTAATTTCTTCTTTTGTGTCAAAGGCCCTAAGTAGAATCTGGCTGCTACTGTGTCTGTTACACATTAAATAGCTCTCTCCCTTCTATGTGAGCTCTGATCCAAGACTTCTGAATGGGGTTGGGGGGACCATGATAGCAGAAGTGCTTTCTTTGGGATAGTCCCTGGCAGGTGGGAAAAATTAAAATACAGCTTGGTAGCATAACTACAGAGTCAAGGTTTGGGATGTCAGGTGAGCTGGTATCTGTGTACCTCATGGCATTTTTTTAGGTTGATGGTTCCAGAATCTGCTTTGGATGCTAAAAATAGCTGTGCTGCTGGAAAAATGCGGGCTTTGGGAAGTAATTTTATAAAACATTAGAGTATGTGTCTGCTCTGAAAAATAACCTTGGAAAAACTGTGTTTTAAGAGTCCATATTTATTATGTCCATAATTACCTTAGATCTATGTATGAAGCTGTGGCTTCTCATTGTCCTGCACTCTCCCTGATAAGGAAAATGTTGTGAAAGCTGATGAAACAGAGACAACCGTCCACCTTTTCCTCTCTTTCTCTCTCTCAGTGGTGTTGGTTTTATGCAACTAACAAACAGAATGTAGTAAGAATCTATTTCAGTGACCTGAAGTCAGCAGATGTGACAATTCAGAGTGAGCAGCATCGCTGTGTGAGAAGGTGCTACATTTGTGGTCAATTTTCAGTGCTGAACTTCACTGTAATTTCTCACCCCCAGGACCAGATGACTGTTTGGAGGAAAGGCATGCATCTTCTCCCCCAGGAGTAACAGCTGCCCAGACACAAGGAGATAACTGCCAAGGACCTAACTGCTAGTCTTTGGTGGTTTTTACGTAAGGACCATTTACCACTTGCTAACCCTCCCAAACTGTAACTCCATCCTTCATGTAAGCCAGATGTTACCAGAACATTCCCCATCATGACCCATCCCTGCATGTCCCTGATTGGGAAGAAAACTCTGCATCTACTTTGCATGCTTTGTCTCAAATATTAATTTGCTTGCATGGTGGATCTTCTCAGTTGTTCAAAGGGGGAAACTCTAGGACTGTCCTTATGATATTGAGGCAGCCCAAAAGAGTGAAGGTGTCTGTCTTGAGGAAGAGCAGCTGCAATCAGTATGAACCATGAGTTGAAGCAAAGCTGGACTGATTTCCTTGGTCTAAATGGCATGACCATGCTGGCAGGTCCCACCTGAACAGTGGACCCACTGAAGAGTACAGGTTGCTGTTGCAAGTGTTGCCCCACCTTGTGCGATACACAGGATGGATGTTGTGTTGCTCTCTTTTGCATCGTGTGCTCTTTTAAGGCAATCAGCTCTTCTCACCAGTTGCTGCCATCTCTTCACATGCTGGTAGCACTTTGATCTGCTTCGGTAATGTTTCAGCTTCTTGTAGCAGTCCCTCTCCTCTGTGCAACCCCTGTGATGAATCAAACTGCTCAAGATGGAAGTTACAGGAGGCAAGAAAGTCATTAGCCCTGTCAGGCAAAAGCTAGCCAGTGCAGGCTCTTTGCACCTATCCTGTGCATTGCTTCTGGCAAGTCCTCTACCAGACTGCCTGCCCTCTGACGCCTGGCAGCACACACTTGCCCACCATGCAGGAGGAATGTGTCAGCACTTACGTACCAGCCCAATTAGAAGGAACCTCAGTGTGATTCCAGCAGAGTTGCCTGGGTTTAGGGAGCTCCAGCTCCCAGGTGACTACATCTGAATATGGCTCAAAAAAGGGTTGCAAGAGATAGGTGAGTGGTGCCTCCAAAGTGCTCATGACCTGCAGGCAGAGTGGAGATGTAACGCTAGCACTGGGTTAGTTCTGGCTGTCCTCTGACCTGCTGGCATTGACCAGAGACACCTAGCTCCATCCTCAGGGACCAGATCCCAGCCTGGGCCGTGGCCATGTGGGCTCCTTCCCCTCTCTCACTTACAACTGAAGTCTTGTTTCCCCTGCTAACATCCACTCTGCAACAGCTGGCATCATCTGGGGGAGCTGGTATGGACACACCATTATTTCGAAGTGTCATGGGATGCTCTAGGAAAAAAGAAATCACAGGCTGGTACCCTCTGAAAAAATTCCAAATTAGCCTGCAAAGCAGGATTGGGCAGAGCTGCTGGTAATGACAACTGGAAAAAAAGGCATTCTGCTTCGCTGTATGTGTAGGTCAAAGTGCTGGCTCTCGGAAAGTAATTAGATTTATCCAGGTGATTTTGCTATTAAATATAAAAATGTTAAAACTCCTTAAAAATATGTTTTGTTTACTAGTCTGGCGGTGTGGCTTTCCTGAAAAGAGGCAGCCAGCTCCAACTTCTTTTCAGCAGTGAGCTGTAAAACACTTCTTTTTTTCCTTTTTTCCCTCTGGTGACCAAGAAAGTATGATTTTAAAACACACAAAAAATAAGCCAGTCCCTGGAGTTAGTTCTCGATATTGGTCTTGACTGTGCATTTTATTAAACCTAATTAAATATTCATACCATTAGGTCACTTTTAACTGTCATTTTGTCATTATTAAAGATATTAAGGTTTAGTAAGTGATTTTTTTTTTTTATTAACTATTACATGCAAATGCTTCTGTCAAAACTTAATTGTAATTCCCCTGGCAGTTTATCTTGAGGCATCTCTATAGGGCTGAATATTACATCTGAATTGACTACTCTATCTATTTGCTCTTATTATTCTTGATAGGTGCTATTATACCTCGATAATGAGCCTGGTGGGGAAGCCTGGTGAACATGAGATAAACAGGTCATATCTATATCTATATCTATATCTATATCTATATCTATATCTATATCTATATCTATATCTAATCTATATCTATCTATCACCTATGTCTATATCTATATATATCTCGTCATGAGTGAAGCTGAGAAATAGCTCATTAGATTTTTCCTTCTTTGCTAGAAAGTGCTGTAAAATTATTGCTTTATCCTGGACAATAATTGGTACCATTCTCGAACACAGTGCCCACTTAATGCAGTATGTTAGGTCTTAGTGAGGAAATAAAATACAGGGTGTGTCTGAGAGGAAAATTACCAAAAACTGAAGGATTTTTCATCTGAAAGAAAAGTGAAAGCCTGCACAGTTTAAAGTACTATACTGACTATGCTCCATTGCTGCTTCATTGGTAAGTATCTATTTTATGTGTTTTTCAAGCAAGAAAACCTTTATGTGAGTGAGATCTCATTGGAGTAGCAGCCAAATTAACTTCAGAGTTCTCAGACCAAAAATAAATACCTTTTGAAAGGAAGCTGAGGCAAATGTGCCACTTATTACCACCGAGCAGCTTGACACCACTTCAGTCCAAATTTCAAGCTGACTATCCACTCAGCAGGAGATATATTCATTTTAAATTAAACATGCCAGGGGTCGGACTTCAAAGGGAACAAGGCGAGTATGTTGTTTCCACACTGGAAACCTCTATGTCTGCATCACTGAATTTTGGCTGCTTGTTTTTCCTACTAAAATTAATGGCTATCGACACTAAACTAGAGCAATTAGGGCCTGAAAACTCCTGTGCAGTGAGTGGTTCTTGGTGGGGGAACCAGGAAGGGGAAGAGGGGAGAAAAGGGTAACCAGCAGCGAACCAACCTTTACCAGAAATGGAAAAATAACAGGAATGCAAGAGAGCTTAGAAAAATGAGGTCTGGTGTTCCAGTGAACTGACTGTTGGGCCAGGATAGAGAACAGTTTACTGTGTGTGAAGACCTGGGATTATGCTGTGGGATGAGGGAGACAGGCCGTGCTCCAGCACACCCCTCATAGCTGCAGTCGATGTTGTTACTAGAAAGGTACCTGCCAGGGCGTTATCTGTCATGTCCGTGTTTACAACAGGATTAGGAAGACCCATTTTAAGGGGTCTGCAAAACAGCTAGAAAAATTGGCTCTGATCAGGAGTCTGGCTGACAAAGCTGTGCTCTTAAAGCAATTGCAAAAACACCCCAAATCATCTGCTTTTCAGATTGCAGCAGGAGCGCAAACAAATGGGCCTATTTTCTAGGTTTTGGGTTTTTTTTCCCCTACTTGTAGTTGCATGACACAGGATATTTCCTGTATTTTAAATTAAGCCATTGGTTGTTGTTAATTAGAATTTGACATATGTGAGAAGGAAGTGTGAATGTATTAGTAAAAAATAAAATGATTGATACTACAGGGTATGCTTTTTATAAATATGGAGCTGTGTTTTGCTTGTTGTACGCAGATTGCAATACAGTATCAAGGTCAACATCGTTTGAAAACACCCAAATAAATCTGGAGCAGGAATTACTGGGTGAAGGAATTACTGGGTGAGGAATTACTGCTATTACCAGAGTATTTGGACGCTCACACTAGATGATAGAGATGGTCTCTCCTGGTCTTAAAACGTGCATTTCTCTGAAGTTTCCCTTCCTTTGCAGAGAGCCTGGCAGCCCCAGAGGACAGGCGGGGTCTTGGGCCAGGCTGTGAGGCACAGAGCAGCTCCCTTCTCCTCCCACTGCAGTGACGGCTGTCTACAGCAGACACGTCGGGAGCATCCCCTGCAGACCCAGCCCTGGTCCTCGCCCAGGGCCAGGGTCTCTCCTTGTCCTGTCAGCACCCTGCAATGGATGAGGGCCAGTGGAGACTGCAAGCCTGGTGAAGGCAGCTCACAACACTCTGGTGCACCAGCACCCAGGTCTGGGGTTGCAGCTGAACTTGTACCCTCCACGGTTGCCTTACCTGCACTCAGTAAGCTGAATATCTCCGTCAAAGGGCTGGAAATGCCCCTCAAGTAGTCCGGATCGATAACGTTATCTTTCCCTGGGCACAGACTGGGTGGTGAGGTGGGAGCAGCAGCCAGTGCTGCCCAGCTAGCCCTACAGCTCCTGCTGCAACCACACCTAGGGGAAACACCCCTACACCAACCTGTTTTTCCATCACAATGGATAGCTGTAATTGTGTTATTTTTGAATGAGTAATCTCTTTGCTAGTCTAAACTGTTTGTGTGAGACCTCTGGTGGGCTCTGGTAGGATGCCTGGGTTCAGACATGGTGTCATGGTATGGCTGTGTGCCTGCAGATGGAGGAATGTGTGAGTGAAGTCTCCTGGCTGGGTGAATTGTCCCACCAAATCTGGCAGATCACTCAGTTCCTTGGTTTGGTTCGGTTGCCATTGGCAGAGCGGAGGTCCAGGGAGGCTGCAGCTTGCTGAATAGCAATAGTAAGGAAGTCTCAGAGGGCCACACATCTGTGAAGTCAGAACAACTCATAGAATTACCAACAAAAGTGAAATCTGGGATCTTGAAACAAAGCCTGCTGTTTCTCGTGGTTGTTGGCTGAGACCTGATTGTACAGGGAGAAGAATGGCAGCACCAAATGGGCAGGATTATTGAGGAAGAAAACATAGCAACAGCACAGTCTCGTCACTTAGTAACAAGGTAGAATTATGATGAAAAAGGAGTGAACATATATAAATAAAATATTCAGGAATATACATATTCATTAAAATGATACCCAGAAAACAGAGAGGAGAAAGGCAATAGCTAAGTATCTAAAAATATTCTTTAATGAAAAAGAATTTTAAATATCTGTCTCCACCATTCAGAGCTGTGTGATGGTATTATCTTCCCACATGAAGCTATGCTATTTCAGGTTCTCCTGGGTTCCTCCCCCCATCCCCTCGCCTTGAGTGGCAGAGAAGTCTGACAGATGAACCCACAAGGGTTGCTTTATGTTCCCAGACATGGGTTGCTGATTTATTATCCTAACCACGTCTATGTGAGTAATGTTCCTAATGTGTCGTCATGCCCAGTGCTGATGAATACACAGTAATATATTTCAGCTCTAAACAGCATCCCAATTAATTTGCCTGCTACGGTCTTTTGCCCTGGGACCAAGAGCGTGTTCCTCATCATTATGATTGCTTTCCTTACCCCTCTGGACCAGAACAGGAAGAGAAGACAGAGGAATTACACTCGTTAGTAAATAAAACTCTTTCTGTGCTTTCCACACCTCTACATCTAAATTTATTCCAAAGGCATCAGCTGTAATTTGGGGAAAAAAAACACCAAACCAAATCAAACCCTCAATAATCTGAAATTCAAATCACTTTTCATGGAAGAAAGAGTGAGAGCTTGGAAGCAGTTGCAAAACAAGATTTTATGTTATTAGATGTTGTTCTCCTATCTTGGATATTTAATCAAATGCCCAAGTCTGTTCCGACATAAAGTGAAAGATTAATCATTGCACTGATAAATCATTCTCCTCATCTCCCTCTCATTTGCACTGAAGCTGCTCTCTTCTTCTCCAGTGCTGTCGAAACTGCTGCCCCTTATCTCCAGGTTCTTTTTTTTCTAAGGGCTTAAGTTGGGATTGTAAGTAAATGTTAGGCAGTCACCTTTAATGCTTATTTTGTGTATGACAAACTGATCACAGGGATGAGCTTTTCTCTTCAATCCACTGTTTTTAAGAAATATTTTACCTTCCAGTACTGAAACACTCGTTATGAATTTTCATGAGCAACTTCACATAAATCTTCTTAACAACTCTTCACAGAAACAGGGGTTTCAATACCACTATGCCTGGCTAGGCAAGGGTCATCTTGTATTTGGTTTCTCTTTTTCCTGTTGAATACTTTCAGGGATTGTATGGAAAATTTAATACAAAGAAAGGTGCTGTTCCAGGCTCCATTCATCTCCATCAATGGCAAACGTTTGGTGTGACTGGAGGCTACACAATGTGCTTGTGGGCTGTTTATCAGTTGGTTTTGGTAGATCCCCAAGATAAAAATTGCTCTTGTTTGGGAAATACTCAAAAGAATTCACATTTGTGTTTGGATGTGTACCAAGATCACATTTGGTGTTTTCCATCTGAAATTTTCATAGTAAACTTAGCAGCATGTATTTGAAGTATAAATGCATTTAAAATATATCTTGGTGTATAAATATTAATGGCATCAGTTTGGCTGTGCAACACCAGTCCACAGTCCATAGAGATGATCAGGAGCTGGTGGGGTCAATAAACGACCCCCATGTGAAAAGGTATGCTGGCAGACAGCAAGGGCATTGTAGAAAAGCTGAGCAAGTTCTTTGCACTGGCATTCACTATGATGGAGACACCATGAGTCTGAGGTACCACCTCAAATGGAGGTGTTGGAAAAAGGCAAGTAAGAACAAATTGATAAACTAAACATTAACAAATTCTCAGCACCAGATGGTGTTTACCCAGGAGTCCTGAAATAAACACACACCACAAATAAATTTCTGAATTACTAACTGTGTGTAGTAATCTGGTGCTACAATCAGCTCTGGGTTTAGTGGGATGGAGGTGGGAATGCAGTGCTAGGCTTTGAATGGGGCTGCAGGAGTGATCCTGGGAGCTAGCAGTCAGTAGAGGCTTTCATTTGTAGTGGTCATAGATTTGGCCGGAGGTTTGCGAAGCAACACGGGTTTTGAGAGGAAGATCGTCCCACTCAGAGGGATTTCATGAGCACCCAGATCATGCTTGTCTGGGCTATGTAGCTTTCAACACAGCCTTAGGAAAGCAAGAAAGGCTCCTAACAAAAGACATTTATTACGGAACAGAAGAGGTTCTGGGCTCTCTGGACTAGCCCAGGAGAGGTTACCTGTGGGCTAAACCCCATAAAAGGCAGGTTTGGGAGAAAAGATCACCTTGTACATCAGGAGGAAGTCCTACAGACACCAGTCCTGGGCCTGATGTTCAGCATCTTCCTAAGTGGCTCGGAGAAAGTGGTACAAGCAAATAGTGACAACGTTTACATCCAGTGAAATGTTATTCAGGATAACCAAAGCTAGTGCTGACTCTGAAAAGATGCTGAAATAGCTCATTGCACTAAAATGAAATTCTGTGTTGGGGCTGTCAGGGAAAAAGTGACTACATATACTAAATTATGATCTCTTAGCTCAGGAAAAAATGAAAGACAGCTTGAGTCATTGCTAAAAGCTCCCAAGTGCTGCTCGGTGGGCAAGCTCATTACCAGATTTGGAGTGGAGACAGGGAGGTGTTTTTTCACATGGTACAGAATTGCAGGGTTGCTCCTGTGTATTGGGGATGCCAAAATACCAGCGGGTAAGTAAACTGAAAGAGGATGAGTGCAGGGGGCAAGTCAAACCAGGCAGCATGGCTACACCCTCCAGCACAGCCAGGTCCTAATCTGGGGGCAACAAGGGAGAGGTGCTTGCCTTGCTTCATTTACCCCTCCGAAGCAGTCTGTGGGCTAAATGGGGCTTTGGCGTGACATTTCGTAAGGCAATCCCAAACTAGCCAGCTTTCAGGGAGTTGAGGTGCTTCATTACTACACCCAGGAGAACAGAAGCAATTGATGGTGAGTAGTGGGATGTCAGTCACAGCTTATGCCTGTAGCTGGGCTGTGGTTAAGGGAGCATGAGACCTACCTAACCAACTCCTAGACAGAGGTGTTTTTTGCCGGCACTTGTTTTACGTGCTGGGACTTGAACCTCGATTATTTTCATGCTCCAGGGTGTCCTGTCTTATCTTTCTGCCTTCCCCATCTGAAAATACGACTGCTTTTCTCCCTGGAGAAGTGAGACTTGGCTCTCTGCTGTCCTTCTATTACCCACGTGAAGGAAAAAAGAAAGACCAAAATGAACAATGAATGTAGCTGCTTTCTCCAATTATTCTGTATATGATTTATTGCCTTATTTTTGAGATATGAAAAATGCTGTTAATGAGAGTGTATTGGTTACAACAGCTTATTGTTTTTATCCTGGTGACTTTCCCTTTTTATCATGAGAGAGAGCAGTGGATTTGCATTTATTTGACATTTGAAATGTTTTGCCTTTGGTTGATCTGCAGCTCTGTGCAGCATGATCCAGACTAAGAAAAGGCCATTTCAGTTCTTAGGACAGGTGCAAGATTAAGCATCAAGCATCTCTCTTCTGAAATTGCTTGTGATTGTTTTCTCCTCCACAAACATCTGCATAGCTAGCAATTAACTGCATCCAGAGATCAAAAGCTAAGTTGTCTCAGGAACTGCTGTATCAGAGCTTGGTGCTACTCGTACTGTACTTTAAGCAATCAGGCACTTCCACTGATCATTCTTCGCTGAAGGTGAAACAGCAGGCTGGGTTTGCTGCAGGCAGAGAAAGGGAAAGGACTGCATGGCAGGACGGAGAGAAGCATGGCTTTGTGGTGCTGGGATTGTAACAACACAGGGAAGCGTTGCTGTTGCCTCTGTAGGTCTACAGGAGTGAGAGGGGGCTCCTCAGTAGACATGCAGACTATGGCCTTGGCATAAATGCTGTAGGTGTCCTCTACATGGCAGTGGGGGCAAGCCCTCCAACAGCTCTCCTCTGTTGCCGCGCGGTGCCTGGGGCTGGGCATCTCTTTGCAAGACAGGCGGGCACAGGAGAGGCAACAACTCTGTCTGCCCAGCTGGGGGAAAACGTGCCCCAGCAGGGAGAGGAGGGCCGAGCGCGGCACCCCCTCACGCTGCAGGCAACGTGGGCTCAGGGACGCAGAGGGCTCGGTGCCTTGGCGACTTTCTCTGATTTGGAAGGAAGCCCCTGATGCCTTCACTCTTAATTGCCTTAATTAGTCCATTACCCTCCTCTAGGGGAATTTCTCCAGAAAGAGAAGATGTCATCTCTTGAAAGGTTTGACTGGTAGACCAGAAACTCTGCTGTCAGCTTTTTTCCTTTTTTTTTTTTAATATATTCTAAATTGAACTATCATATTGACAAATTAGCATCTAATCCTATTGCTCTAATTCAGTCATTTGCCTGTGTATTAGGATAAGAATGATTTGCATAACAGTCTTCAGTCTTCTGTTTAGAAACCAAATATTTTGGTATTAGCTTGTGCTAAGTGGGATCACACTGCGAACAGGCCGGTGAGTAACCCCGGGGCGGGTGCGCTGACTCTGGCCCTGCCGCGCAGCCGCGGCTGCCGCACTTCCCTGCAGGCTGCCCCGCAGGGAGCTGTGGCCTGCTGGTGAATGTCCCTCCCTGAGATATTTGAAGAAAAAGGAGGAAAATGGCTTGGTTGCTCGAGTCAGGGAGTGAGGAGTGGTTAGATACCACTTGCCTGCATTTATCGCAGGCTGCACCACTGATAGAGATTGTTTTAGCAAGTCAGCCTTTCCCGTGCAGTGTTCTCCTTCCTCAGAGCAGAAAAGGTCTGTAAATGAATTGCGAACCTTTCCTTGGACTGTCAGCACTGTCAGTTTTTTGCTTTCATGGGGACAGTCACCAAAGAGACCGCTGCACCAGATTTTGCTGGCGAGAGCTGGAAGTGTTTATTCCCTGTCCAACAGCTGGAGGGCTTTGGCGCAGGTCAGAGTTGCTGCAGGTCCCCCATGAAGCCTGTTACTGAGCTGCGGATGCCCCTGCCCAAAAAATCCTTCTCCCACAGGCTTCATTAAGCAGTAAGCTAAAGCACGTCTCTCATCCCACCTTCCCTGTACGTCACTTTGAAGTTCAGCAGATGTCATTCTTCCACTTCACTCATTTTTTTCAGTTTCTTCTACTACGCATTTTCGTTTTGTTTAGTAGCTAGATTTTATATATAGCATGGAGCACTCCACAGAAATTTTAGATTCGTTTCCTGTGGCTGGTGGATAACATTTTCCCAATCGATTAAAGTATCCGGACTCTTACAAAGGTAGAGCTGCCACGTCACGTGCCATGCACGACTTTAGGCACCTGCAAAGTTGTGGCCCCTTGTGGCAGATCAGTAACTTTGGATCAATAGGAAAAATCACTTTTTCTCCTCCTTTTTTGTTATACCTTTATTTTCCAGTGTCCAGATGCTTCTCAGGGAGGCATTTTCAGAGAGCTGTCATTCTTCTAACACATGCTTGTATTATCAAAGTAGTTCTGCAGGTAGCACTATGAAAATACTGAAATGAAATGCAAATCTAGAGATTAAAGACAACTGTCTTAATAACCGATGGTAGACTTCTTCAAGCTTTCCTTTTTTAAATTGTACTTCTTTTCCTAGGAAAGAATATGCAGATAAAGGAGTGTTTCTATGGAGAGCCTGTTTTTACAACCCTCCCTTGATTTCGATACATGTCTTCCTGAGACGGCTGGGGAGATAGGACCATTTGCGGATGTCCACACTGTGTCATATTATCCATTGTATTTTAATATATATATATTTATTAGGATGTGTCCTATGTATTTAATTCAAATTAATACTCTGTGAGGAAAAAACCTCTGTGGATGTTTTAGTTTTCCTGAAGCTGTCAGTAGCCTGGGGTTTGCTTGTTGGAAGAAGATATTTTAATGTTTTCTTCTCTCTGCTGCTATACTGTATGCAAACACTACTTCTGGAGCTAAGTAAACTCCAGTTTTAATTTTGAAGACGGTGCTGGGGTGTCTCTGACTGCATGTCATCCCTTCCATGAACCTCCCCCCTGCTGGTATTTTAGCATCTCTCCCATACTGCGAGGCAGAGGTAGCCGGAGCAGCTGGCCCAGCCCAGGGCCAGGCAGTCCAGGGCCTCAGGGACTGCCCGGTCCTTGTTCGGTACTGGGGGTTCAGGGCTTCACACCGCTGCGGGCTCCCTCTCTGCTCCTGTGGGAGGAGAGGAGCAGAGAAGGCGACTGGTCTCTTCTGAAGCCCTGAGTATTTCCAACAGATATTGTGACATTTAACATTTCTGTCTCTCATTTAATACCTCCGTCACTTTCAGCTGGGGGAACCGCTGTTCCCAGATGGTGGAGAAGCTGTCTCTGCAGCAGGCTCTGGGTGTTTGCAGCACTGATCCTGCTCACTGCACACTCACTGTTGGTGGCATGTGTTAATACATCTCACTGTCCTAGGTGGGAAGCAGCCAGGTCCCTGCTATGTCCCAAACTCCCACACTTTTAGCTGTGTTACATAAATTAATCCCTGTGCATGGATCATGCCAAGTCTTTCTTCGGCACTACAACCTACATAGAAACACAAAGTGGTCCCTCTGGCTCATAAAGGGTTAATATTTCAGTCCCAGGTGCTGTATTTTATTTTCATAGCCTTAGTCAATATCATAAAGCCCCCCACCACTGGCAGTCTTTACCGAGATAACCGCACAATGAACCTATCTGCACATCAGGTAAATTTACAAGTACTCTGTGGGACACAGGGCCTCTGTTGCTGATAACCAGCTTTGGCATTGAATAGGAGCTGCACATTTATGCCTGCTTTGTTGTGGGGTTTTTTTTGTTGTTTTTTTTTTTCCTCCTGTAGATAACAGCTCATTGTGGGAAAAGGCAAGGACTGCTGCCGGAGCACACTCAATGCCCTTGAAAATACATCTGTACTCTGTCTCAGCTCTCCTGCCTAGTTTAGTCTGCACTGGTGTTTGTTCCTCTCTCCTTTTGTGCGTCTTCTCCCTTGTCTCAGCTATTCCATTTCACAGCTTCTCTGTAACTTATGGGCCAGAGATAATTTCTATTGAAACTGGTTGAGTTGCACCAATTACAAGATGTTTTTTCCTGGTGCTCTGGGTTTAATCTGCGTTGATGTTAAGATCCTCATCTCCGCTGAATGCTTGCTGGGGTGTGAAGTGTCTGCTTAGCTGTTATGTAAAGAAATACATATTAAGGTGGTTAGTGTAATCACATAATCTTGACAGACATCGCTGGTGCAGTCACAGTTCCATATTTTGTGAAGACGGAGGGTACGTAAACAGGCAGGCAGCAAAGGGAAGGCAGGCGCGTTCCTGCTGTTGAGGGACTCGTTGTCAGGACTGTGTCTCCAAAGTCAGTTTTTGGAAACAAACATATGGGTGTTAGCTATCTGTGAGCATAAGGATCAGGTGAGGGGGCGGTGAGGGGGGCTGATGGCTCTGTGTCCCGTGCTTCCCAGATGAAGGGGTGGAGAGTGGCTTTGCAGGTGATGCAGCGCCCAGGACAGGGGCTGGGACAGGGACAGGGACAGGGCTGGTGGGGCAGAGGAAGGTGCAGAGGACCCTTCACCCTCAGAGCTGGTGGGAGGTGGTGGGTGTCCAGGGTGGGGGGGTGAAAGGCACCATCCTGCAGCACAGCCAAAGGTGGATGGTTTCCCTGAGGGAGGAGGGGACCCCCCAAGGCATTGCAAGGAGGAGGGTGTCAAGAGGAGTTTTGCAGCATCCTCATCAAGGTGTTTGACATTGTGTGACTCCTCCATGTGCAGCTGGTGACCATCTGAATTTGTTATTGCCATTGACTGGAAAGGAAATGTTTCAAACCCTTGCACAGCTGAATCTGCAGCAGAGTTGGTCCCAAATGTACACAGTTCCTGTGAAGGTGCATGCAGCAGTGGGCGCTGGGAGGGATGAGAGCGTATGGGGAGACCCCGACCCCTGCAGATGCATCCTTTGCAGGAGTCCCTCTGCCTGCGCTGCTCGGCACGGATGAGTGGTGAGGCCGGCGGGTAATCTGTTCCACAAGAAGAAATCTGAGAGATTTGAGCTAATTGTGCTTGATTGCCCAAAGGGAGGACTTTCCTCAAATCCTTTCAGTGCAGGCTTGCTTTTTTTGCCCCCATACATGCAGGGCCGGGTGCTGTCACCACCAGCTCTCTTGATTTGCTTTACCCACAGAGATGCTAGGCCAGCGATGGGAATAATTTGCATTTGTGGGAGAGGTGCAGGCTAGAAATCTCTCTAAGCATTTTAGTCATGCAAAACTGCCACCTTTGATTTTCAGAAAGCTTCTACCCCCTTACCATCTGCTCCTGGTGCCACTTCCCTCCCTGGAGACACCCAGCTAAATACTAATATGGATTTTTGCATGTGAGGATGGAGGTGATCAATAGCAATCCTTCCCATGGCAGCAGCTCAGCACGAGAAGCACAGTACGTAACATTAGAGTACTGGTAGCTCAAGAGGGGCAGGAGCAATGCCCTGAACCTCCTCGCTGCTCTGCCTGTCCTAAGATAAATCCCAGCGCACTAGCAACCTCAGAAACTCTCGCTGATACGCTTGCAGTGTGTTTCCCCTGATGCGGAATGAGAGCAGGAGAGGTTGACCTAGGTGCTCTGAGGAGAGCGCTTGCTTGTGGTGAATCCACTGGAAAAGAGTTTTCTTTCTTTTTCTTCTGTTTCTTAATGACCTTTGTTATACTGTCAAGGTTTGCAGTGATTTGTTACATGAGCGCCAGTCAGGCCAGCTAAATATATTGACTGCTTTATTGTACACATCCAGGATGTCCTCCGCCCACAAAGGATACAGCACTCTGTATAATGCAAGTACGGGCACCTTCTTTGGTCCAGTTCCTTTATTTAGCTATTTCTGCCTCACCCAAACTCCCAGTACATAGGCAATATTTCTGAGATTTCTGGAAGGGGTAACATCAGCACTGAATAATTACAGTGAAAAGCCCAGCATATCTACATATTTTGTCTAAATTATTAAAGAATGCAAGAGTGTTTCATGCAGCATGAGTTGAACTCTGAATCCGTACGTGTGTGAGCCTGCTGGCATGATGGAGTAACGGTGCACAGAGCTGTTGGAGGAGTTGTTCTTATTTTGCTTAAGCTGTCACTGCTGATGATGAGAAGGCAAAAATATTTCTAATTTCTTTTTCACTTTGCTGGTGGTATAAAACAAGCCAACCCACCACCCTAAGATGCTTTTTCTGTGCTCCTCTGTCACAACAGAGGAATGAAACTGGAATACCTCAAACAGTTGGATGAAATAGTCTCTGTCTTTCTCCTGTCAGAAGGTAGTCAGAGGTGGCATCCAATTTTTCCCTCGCACACCATATTAAGCTCTTTTTGTGTTTGGAATTAATTGTGATAAGTTGACAGAGCTCCAGAGATTTCTGAAAAATAAATCAAATGTTGTCAGTTTGCTCTGAATTTTCCGCACCTCTCCAGTACATGTTGAAGCAAAGACCTTTTAAGTATGTTGTAATCTGGTATCAGGCATTTCTCAAATTAGCATTTTCTGTAGCATTGTGAATTAGAATTCTGTTGATACTTATTTTTATAACTAAGTCGTTTATATGTCACATTTAGGTGTACGCCATTGTGTCCATTTGCGTGGATTTATTTTCAGCAAGTAAAACATATGCAGTTTGAAGGATTTTTCTAGCTGGTGATGTTCACTTCAGTATGCATGGAAGCACAGTGGGGAAGGTGCCTTCTTATTTAAATGTATTACCCTTTGGATAGGTCTTAATTTGCTGCACTCTCTATACAAGCTTTAAATACATCTCGAAGCCATGCTTTTACCAATCAAGTCCTCTTCACAGCACAAAACCACATAATGAAATAATGGCAGTTTCAGTAAATTTATGTTAAAATTAGCATTTCTAGAATGCCTTAATACTTCCGCAGTGTTTAGGTGTCACACTTCATGCCCTTGTTTTCCATATTCTCACTTTCTTGCTCCCAGTGACATGTGTTATTGTTTTAGGGAACTCTACAGACGTGTCACAGGAGAATGTGTACTCTCAGTTCACCTACCACATGCTGGGTAATAACATCAAAACAGCCTATGCTTATGGAAATACACTGACTTCCCGTTTAGAGCAGTATTTACAGAGAAGTGAAAACTGCAGCCAGTGCTCTCACCACATGGATGACGAAGGGCTTTCTGCTGCCTCTAGCCTCTGCCCTTCAGCACTTTCTGTTCTACCCTCCAAATTTTATCCAGTGCTCCAGCAAGACAGGGGCTTTCCAGCTCTTTGAGCCTTGTGTGTGGTTACGCTACGGAGGCACAAATGTTCATTCATCCTCTTGGCTTGGTTTGGCCTGAAGAAAGCTGCTGTGGGAGGGTAAGCTCACACTGCCGAGTGGCTGATTACAGTTGTGGACGGGCTGCGAGCCAGCATTGTGCTGTACACGTCTGTTTGGGTATCGCTGTTTGAGTACACTTGTGGACATATGGACTAGTTTCAAATCTAAAGTGCAAGTGGGGAGAGACTCCTCAAACTGACGAGGTGAATGCTTGGGGGGCTGGGGGTTGCCCTTTTCTTTGCCTACAGGAACAGCCAATTAACTGGCCAAGTCCAAGAGATAATGCTTGGCCTCGCAAAACTATGTTTGTGTTTCCAAGGAGCTGGACAATGTTTGTTTTGATTAGAGGGTGGCAGGACTATCTCAGGAACACGTCAAGGGGGAGGAGAAGGAGGCACAGATGTATTAAAG
The DNA here is from genome assembly GCA_013399095.1 of Psophia crepitans. NCBI lineage: Eukaryota > Metazoa > Chordata > Aves > Gruiformes > Psophiidae > Psophia > Psophia crepitans. The sequence continues at coordinate 113,617 of VWZZ01000586.1, forward strand.
GGAAAGTTGGACCCCCTTGGAAGAGTTTAACTGTAGGAGCTCCCAAGCCCTAACAAGGTTGGGTGCTCTCCAGCCAGCTCTGGAAAAAGGCCAGGAAAGAGAGAGAAACAGAAAGACCTTTCATATTTTACTAGCTGCATGTGAAGCATACTTTCCTTTCATTTCTTTACCTACATTTTCAAAGGAATAAACTGTCCCATCTATTTTGAAGGTTGTGATGAAGTGTTTCCTTGATTTAAGGGTGATTTGAAAGTAATTGGACAACAAGCTGTCTCCACCAAAGGGCCACCAAATCCATACTGCGACACGTGTCCATCTGCCCTCTGTGTGGCTTTCGCTTGGTACCTTCATTTTAGCAGGACTCAGGAGAGAGAAAAGTCTCTCCTGTTGCGGTACCCAGGAAGGCTTTGTGGCACACCTCCAGCTCTGCGCGCGCATGTGTGTGCTCATAGTTTGATCTGAGGAATGTATCTGGTTCATTTTCCTTTCACAAACGTATCTCGGTATGTATGGTATTTGCTATGTCACCTAGTAATCGTCAGTGGCAACATAAAATCATGCTCTACTGTGGAACAGATGAAAAGATAGGAAAAAAAGCATCTGGCAAGAGATGGCCCCAGGGTCTGGGGTGAGACCCCATGGGGTAGATGGGAGAGGCTCCCTGGAGCACTTGACAGCCTTGGGGGTCACTGCCTTGGGGCGATGGGATGCTGGGGAAGAGCATCTGGGGACTGTGCAATACTTGCTATGGGATGTTTGCAGGGTGGGTGCAGACATGTGCAAGCCTTATAATAGGGTGGACTAGGGAAGGACCAGAGGGATGAGAGCCAAGATGACAGTGGGAGTAGTACAGTAGACTAGACGGATGAAAAAAAATCAAACAAAACATGTTTCTTTAGCCAGAGAAGAAAAACCTAACTGGAGATAGGATAGCCTTGAATCCAAAACAAGTATTGGTGAAGGGGCTGTTTGCACCTGATGTTCTTGGGCAGGCAGGAAGAAATTTATTTCCATAAGGCTAAACCTGAGAGGGACCAGCAGGAGCAGGATGGGTGAGGCCATGGGGCAGGCTGCCAGCCCACGGGCTGGAGGGGTCTCCGGTGCTTCAGGGCTGGTGCTGATGGGCAGGCATCTCCCAGAGGTGGCATCAACACAGAACATTCCTCACAGCCTATCATCCTCTGTAGTCATCCTTCAAATCCCACAGTCTACACATGCCATTGCTGGAAACAGAGGCCAAGTGTCCATGCCTTCACCATCAGAAACTCGTGGACCACAATGAGACTAGTGCAGGACAGCACTCAGACCTCCCAGGCTCACCCAGGTCTGAGCTCACCATCAGCTGTAAGTCATGCCCTCCTTCTAAAACTTTGCTGACCTGATGCTTTGCAGGAAAGAAAGGGCTATCAAAACCAGCTACTAGCAAGAGACAAATGTGTAAAAGTGTTTGTCGCCTCCAGGCTTATTAGTACGTAAGTCGGGTACAAAGTACAGAGTTACTAACACACTGACCCTTTGTAAATAAGTAATTAAGGCACTTAATGTAATTGAATAGCATAATGAATAGCAGCAAGAGAAATGAATTGCAAAATATTTCTGTCCTTCAGAGAAATGCATAGGTGCGCAAAAAGCGTTTGCTGGTATATGTTACCGCGTCTGTGAGTGAGAGTGGTTATCAGAGAGACAAAAAGAAATCTTAGGTTTTCCACTCTGGTGTCCTGCTGGGGCAGATTTGGTTCCAGCAATGCACTTTACAGTATTTTGTTACAAGAACTATCAAAGGTAGATGAAATATATACTTTTTAGACACAGGTCCAAGAGCCTCAGTGGGCGCAGGCTGACAGAGTGGCACTGAAGGCAGCAGAGGTGTGCCAAGTTATGCTGGCTGAATTAGCTAATGCACACACGGGTCAGATCCTGCTGCGTCCCCCACACCTCCGCAAGCTCAGCAGATTTTGTCAGCAGTATTAAAAAACAGTGGCAGGTTAGGGCTGTGTCCTGCCTCCAGCTTCCCCTCCGGCACTGCCCTTCCTTTTGGTTTCTCCTTGGCTCACTCCCCTGGCCGTGTGATGGGGTAGCATTTCCCTGCCTCAGAAGCTGTTGTTACGGGTCCATCCATTAAAAGGATCATGAAGTGATCTGGTATCATGAGGAAAGAAACCATTTCATTATCTAATGAGAATCTATTGGAAGTCATTGTTGGGTACCAGAGGGTTAGTTGTAACTTCTGTAGGCTGAAGTGTAAAGATGTAGCTCCTGGTATATAATTAATATCTATACAATTTTCATACACGTAGGCCCCAAATAACTATGGGAGCCATATATTCATGAAGTATAGCCTTAAGGAAAGCGGAGTGTCCAGTCAGTAAACCACTCCACCTTTTTCTTTAATTAAAAATTACCCTTTTTCCCATTAATATTTTGTCTCCTGTGTTTGCTGAAGGCCTAATTCATCTGGTCTTTAACTGTAAATCATGCTGTTCATACTTGGTTGTAGTGAGTTCAGCATTAGGAAGCATGGGCAATTTGGTCCCAAAGATGTCCTTCTGGTGGAAAACCAGAAGACAGCCTTTTACCTGCAGAGAGGTCATAGCTGGAGTTACCCCTCAAGCCTGGGCCCTGCTTTTGGCCCCCTCTGAGCTGCTGGCCAAGTCCATGTGTGCTCCAAGAGCCCAAGATGTTTCTCCTCACAAGGACTAAGAACACCACAAGTGAGTTGGCTGTGTAGTACATTTGGAGATGTATTTTATGTGCTCTTCTTTAGTATAGTTCCCTAGGGTAACATATATAATACTGGTTTATTTTATGTATAATCATCTCTGCAAACTCTAATTACATATTTCTCTACAGTTAAATAATGCAGTTGTAAAGCAGAACAATAAATAATATCTGAGTGAGTGAGAAATTAAAAGGTACAGGTGAAGGAGAAAATATATGTTTTCAGATGAGATTTGAAAGGAGATGTAGAGTCAATGGGGCATATAAATGTATTCTTTAATCTTCATAAAGGAACTTGCGCTCCAGAGGATTTTACCAGTTACTAGAGTTTCTTCTTTAGGCTACAGAGGATCAAAACCACCTGGTGTCCTGGGCTGTAGCCAGGCTGCAAGCAGTCATTCCACAACACCGTACATCCTGGGGTTGCGCAGGACCAGAAGCAGTTCAAGAGATTTCAGAGCAGAGCAGGATATAAAAGAGACTCCTTGAATAAGAGATGCAATTTATGGCAGAAAGCCTCCTCCTGCTGAGTCTCGCCTTTCCCCAAGGTGCAGTCTCACTGTTGGGAGTGGTCCCCTGAAGAGCATCGCTCTCTCTGGTCTCTTTGCTCTGGTCTCTTAACAGCATAGTGGATGACGTGAATGCAGCAGCTCATATTGTAAAGATGGGGGAACATTCGAGCTGGTGTTGGGAGTGTGTATACACGTACATAAATCCTGCACACAAGCCCTGAAGCATATGTTGAACTACAGAAGACCCAAGAATGAATTTCTACAATTCAAATAATCACTGTTGTAATTTTTTAAAAAGCTAGGTTACCTGAGGGTTGTTTGCACTAAGCTAACAACCAAAATAAAATAATACGATGAAATAAAATTAAGACTGCAAAACACAACATCATTTGGCAAATAGTCTGTTTTGTAAAACAAAGGGGTGGATAACTATCTCACCCATAGGGGTCCTATCTGACCCATAACTCTGGTCTAACAGGAAAGACTCAGTTGATTTAACAAAGAGCTAATTCAAGATAGTCGTGAAGTGTAACAAACTAGGAATAAAAGTGGAGCTGTTTGGTGGAAGTTTTCAAAGGAATTAGTATTTCTTTCTTCCTTCTCTTCAACTTTTATCTCAATGTTGGCTGAAGTATTTCAACACTAGGTTAAACATTGTTTAAAAAGGTCCCCTTTTAAAGCTTTCCATCCCCTAGGTTTTTACTGTCATGTCTTTGAACAAATGCAGTTTCTGCTTCTAAGTAAATGAGATGTCTTTGAACTGCTCTTGTTGCGTGGTTTGTTTGTGTGCTTTTATAGGTTAAAAGCTGCCTGCATTCACATCTAACTGAGCTGGAAATGTATTATTTTCCCTGAAATAAGCGTAGACAAATGCTTTCTGTCCTCCCAAGCCTAGAGTCCCTCAGGTATTGTCCTTTAAATAAACGCTCCCAGTGGATGAAAAATGCTTTGTAGCTTCCCAGACAGGAGGGCTGGTGAGGTTGTATGCTGGGATCCAGGCACAGGGGTTTCCCCTCGACCTGCACCCCATCCCCACAACCCTTGAGTCCCCAAGGACAGGGGAGGACTGTGTCCTGGCACATTGTACAAGCCATTGCTGATGTCATGGGGCTTTGAGCACAGGCACCACATGTGTTTAGACATCCTCCTCCCACCCATCTTCTGCTTTGTTTCTCTCTTTTCACTGGGACACCCCAAAAAGCAGATGATGCACCTTCTCCTGTCCCAGCCGATCAGTAGAGAGTCCTGCGGGGGCTTTGCAGCCCCCAGCTTCGGCATTCCCTCCAGTGCTCACAGCAAGCAGCCGTACAAAGTGTTTCCCTCCGGCACAGCCTGCAAGAAGAGGGCAGGCTGAAAGCCTGTCTGGGCAGGTGGCAAAACGCACCCAGCAAAATGCATTCAACCCCTCCGGGGACCAGAGATCTGGTTTACAAGAACCACATAAATCCCCAGGTTTTCTTATCAGGAGCCTGGCTGCAGCTGCCTGTGCCTGCTCTCACCATTCCCCCGTCCCCGAGGGGTGTGGAGAAGGAGGGATGTGAAGCGGGGTGGTGGGGGTCTGCGAGCATGTATGTGCCTGCCCATGCGTGTGATGAGGGGCAACGCAGGGACGAGACCCATTAACAGCACGGCTGCTGTGCGGAGGGCTTTGCTGTTCCAGTAATTTAGCCCAGACAGTGTGATTTGATGCAGAAAGCTGTGCCTTACCTAGCTGATGCTTTATTAGTCACTTTCCCAGCTCAGCTTTGCATGGTTAAACAGACTTTGAACCCTATTATGTGACCTCTCAGGTCCTTGCCTGTCAATTGAGTTGCTTCCCACAAGCTGCTCTCCCCATTTACAGCTAGCATCAGACCTTGCCCTCTTCAAAAAGCATCGTGTGAGTGTGACCTACTGCTGTTCTAAGTGAAACGCAGCTGTTACCAACTATTCCTACCCATACCCCTCATTTACTGAGAGAGCAGGCTAAAACAGATGTGATCATAACCTGCATTTTTCCTTCCCTTCCCCAAAGTGGCCTGAAACCTAAACCTTAGATTTATCTCCTCACCTATACACATACTGAGACAGGGAGATTATTGCTTCCAAATTGGTCCTACCCTGCTTAGTTTGGCTTGCACAAATGTGCAGCGCTCTGTTCAGCAATATCTACATTCAAGACCACGTATGCAGGCTGGCTGTGAGAGAAAAGCCATAGGGACACTTCTCCCTCGCATCTGTCCCTCGGATATTCAGGCCATAGATGTTTGCTTCCAATGTGCAAATGTGTGGAAAGAAGAAAGGAACGAGCTAGGAGACTGCAGGGCCCCCGTCCTTCTCTCCTCGCGTAGTCCCCCTTTGCTCCTGCGGTCTCCAGTGTCCCTGTGCCGGGAATCAGGCAATGATTGTACACTTTGCATTTCTGAAGGCTGGTAGGGTTTGCATTATAAGTTCCTTCATGCCCTACTGCAATTTACATGTTAAATAGTAATAAGATAATGAATTAATGATGCTTATTCCTATTACACACAACGCAATCATTCAAAAAGACTCAAGCAAATAAAACCCTTTAATGTGAGAAAATTATAATTACATCAATGTTTGAAGTGAATTATGCTCTTTTCAGTGAGTCTGGCGAAGGAATCAGAATATTTTAGATCTGTATAGGTTTTATCTCTGAAAGGTAAAATGAACAAGCTCCAGAGTCATGTTTATTGCTGCTTTTTTTTTTTTGCACAGCTCCAAGATGTTAATGGTAAGTGAAAATACCGTTGATTTGAAAACAAGCAGGAACATTTTTTCTGTTCGGATAACTGGTTCATTTGAGTTGCACAACAAATGCAAAAAGAAAGTAATTTTTCATCAGGAAAATTCCTGCTGAGGGATCTGCAGTATCTTATCTTTTGACCACAATCACTGTACTCATGGGGGATACAAAATAAAGTCGAGCACTTTTGCCTGCTGCTCTGACGTACAGCGTTGCTTGTCCACCCCACAAAACGTTTAGTGTGTCTGAAGGATGCAGCTGTCCCACTCTGAGATCCCCTCAGCATCTTTCCTTGTGGAGAAAAGCCTATGTGGTGAAAGCTGGGGAGACCAGTGCTCACACTGCTGTGCAATATATTGCCTTACATTCACATGATGAAATAGAGTCCAGGGTTAACCTGTATATCAATGCTGTCAAAAATGTCTTCTAAAGGATGCCATTCCCCCCCCCCCCCTCCCCACCCCCTCTTTTTTTTTTTCTTTGTTTTTCTTTCCTCTTCAGCTGTGTGCTTTGGGAAGGGGTAACACAAATAACATGGCTCCTTTGGGTCTGAAATGCCCTGGTGCACTCCTAGCACCTTCGGCAGGCACCGATGCTGCAGCCGAGGACTGGAGCTGCAGCTCTCTGTGTTTGGAGGAGCCCCTCCTGTCCATGGCAGAAGGCTGGGTCGCCACCTTATTTTAAACGAGCTGACACAGTAGGCCTGTGTGGATGAAGAAGCTGCAAATTTACAGCTTTCCATACCAAAAAAAAAAAAAAAAAAGAGAAAGAAAATAAAATATCAACAACAACCCTCTTAATGGCAAAGGTAACATTGACCAGCAAATGAAGGATTGTTTTTCAAGTTGCTGGAAATTACCATCATATTTAAGAAACCCACCTCATTGCATAAACTGCATTAAAAGCTGGTTTTCTGTTCCAGTGCTGCTGCTGCAAGAGCACCGTCAATGGCACAGCCTGGGTGCAAGGCTGGGGACAGGGGAAGCCGGTTCCACTCTTGGCTTGGCCATTAACGGGATATAAAACCTGAAATAAGTCACTTCATCTCCATTTTGCCTTCCAGTTCCTTGGATTTCTGACCTTGGTGGGTGCAACTTTGATATAAGCAACAGCATCTCAGCAGAGCCCTGCAGAGTTTAAGTAATGAGCATTAAGTAATCTCAACCTGGTCTCCAGTAAATTGCAGGTTATTAAACTGGCTGGTGGTCCCCCTGACTGTCCTGCAGGCAGAGGTTTTAGCAGGACTGAGCCATTGCACGACCCAGAGGCCACATCCCAGCAGCCAAAGAGCACACATCCCAGACTTCGCACAACGCAGAGGCACTACGATGCTGCTGTGACATTCCTGGCAGCCAGACTGTGTCCTTCGGCAAGGTCAAAAATCGCCCTGCTCCCTCTCCCACGTGCACTGACCACGACCGCCACTGTCTTTTCCTACAGAGACACGGATCCTACTACCTCCCTTCAAGGTGGGGGTGCACACTGAGCCAGCCATAGGGCACACAGGAGCCAGCTTTTCCCTGCATCCCACCTGAATTAGCCCATTGGGGTGGCAGGTTTCTGCATGCCCCCCGAATTATTGAAATGCGGTGTTTAGCTCAGCTCAGTGAGCAACCACAACCTGTTCTGCTCGCTGCTCAGTGCTGGACAACTAGTACAGCATCAGCAGGCACTGCCATTGAAGATTTTATACCATCTTTTGGAATATTGATTAGAAACAAATTGAATAAAATTGGCCCAAGGCTCAGTCCTGTGAGAATCCTGCTGGATCTAGGCCCATTAGTAACCATACTTTAGGATCTACCAGAGAGTCAGTTTGCAATTTATCTTTAAGCAATTAATGCAATATTGTTTTGGAACCAAAATGTCCATGTCTAGACTTTACTGGTGTTTGAAAGTCCTGGAGGACAACATCTGCAGATGGGAACTTTAGTATAAATCAATCTCAAGGCAAGATCGCTTTCCGTGCTCTTAATGTTCTCCCAAAGATACGTGAAGGCAAATACAGCAAGTGGCTGTACCAGTTTTGCTGATGGTCCTAATGGCCTGTGCTGTGGTTAGACAAAAGTTGACTAACAGAGGGGAAAACTCACTGTTTCTCACAAACAATCATTTTCTTTCAAGCTGCTCTTTGGTGTCTTGGGCTGACCTAAGAGATGCTGAAGGCTTGAACAATACTGATGCAAGCCCTTCCAGGGACATTCACGACACAAAACGTGTCGCCTGTGCCTGTGGACAGGGTGAGTCGGGCAGCACAGGCAGCTGTGACAGTCAGCGGAGGCTGAGCGGGACCTACGGGGGCGGCGGGGGGGACACAGGAGGGCGGTGAGAGCAGAGCAGGAAGAGGAGTGCGAACCTTCCTCGCCTGTCTTATGCTTACAGTGTAATTAGGATCACATAAATGCCAGCGCTGTTAACAACCGCGGTGATGACTGTTGTATCAGAACCCCCCCCGCCACCCGCCTCCCAGGTGTTTGCACTTACACATCACTTCCCATTAAAACGGTCTGCAGCAAGTGCCAGGGGTGTCAGAGCTGGGTGATGGAATTGAATTAGTTAGAATAACTGAATAAGTTTTAGATCTTGGACTGACAGCTTGTTCATATACATTCTAAATGCCCAGCAGCAGCTGCATAATTTGCTTTACCCAGGCAGGGCTGTTCACAGCAGCTCGGCAGGTTTGTACATGGCTGCCACTTACTTTTAACCTCGCTGCCCTCAGGATCCCTTCCTTGCAGGGATGCTCTGAAAGGCACAAACTCAAATGGTGCATCTGCAAACAATCGACTTACACATTTCTGTCTTTTTTTTCTTTTTTTTTTTTTTTTTTTAATTTGAGAGAACTGAGAGGCCTCTTAAGTTTCTCAGGTATGCGGTGGCTTCAGGTTGCCTGGGAAGTGTCTCTGCTGTGCCTTGCAGAAAATGGCATATATTCTGATTTATTCTGATTCTGCCTCATCCTGCACAACACAGGCACGACGGCAAGGAGGGGAAAGTTTCATACAGGCCTTTTGTGTATCTCACTCTGAAATCTGCTATCGGTAGATGAAACGAAGACTGAGCAAGCAGATTTTGAAGAAACATTTAATAATTTATGATGTGCTTGGCACTCGTAGAGCACCTCTCATTCATGGTTCTTAAAAGACTTCAGAGATGTCAATAAATGATACAAACGTAATAATGTCTTATTATAATAAAGCCATTTTGCATGTCCATAAACAGGAAGAAAATGCATTCCTAGCAAGATGAATTGTTTTATCTATGACCAAAAAGGGGAATCACTAAGCAGGTGGGACAAAAAAGCAGAAATCTTTCTTTCTATCTCTTCCTTGTAAACTTTTTGAGAAAATTCATAGCTTTAGGCGAAAGAATTTTTTCGTACTTTACCAAAAAATACCTGCTTGAATGGCGTTTATTATCCACAGTGCTTGTACGGCTGCCTACAAGCCTTAGGCCTGGTGCGTGTTTGCCCTCCTGCTTGGTAGCCTGCCACCAGAAAGGGTTTTACCTCTGTATAAAGCCGCAAGGTGAAGCCCCTGTCTCTGTGATTAGGCTCATCTGCAAAAATTTTCTTTTATATGTTACCAATAAATATTTTCTGTGGTTTTTTTCCCCCCAAATGCAAAACAGGTGATGGGTGGCCATGAAAATCGGAACAACTGCAACCCGTCTCCCCTGGAGTTTTGGTTTGGTTTAAAGATCGCATTATTTCCCTCCACCATCTAAAGTATAAATGGGCAAGTGTTTGAGGTTTTGAAGCCTAAATTTCCAACAGGCTTTTCCACTTACAGACAGGAGCTTAGGCTTTAATAAAGCATAAAGCAACACAGAGAGAGGAAAGCTGAGGCTTAGCGGATGGTATTGCTCAGCAGCGTGGACTACCCAGAGCGACTGGTCTGATTCACTCAGAGCTGCTGTATCCTCCAGAAATGTCCTTTAACTGATGGCAACTACAACAGCAGTTCCTCAAGTGGCAATGTGGTGGATGTAGCCGTATAGCTGGGTTCAGAAAACGTCTTAAAAAATTCCAAATAGCCTTCAATGAGATTTTGAGAATGATTTTCTGTGACCCTGTGACCCTCAGCAGAGGATAATAAAAACACCTGATTCTGGCTTTCCAGCTCTCTGTTACTCCAGTAGGAATTGTGTAATCAAAGGCGGGGGAGTCTCCTCCTCTGGAGACATTCAGAAGCCGTCTGGACTTGTTCCTGGGTGATCTGCTCTGGGTGACCCTGCTCTGGCAGGGGGTTGGACTAGATGATCTCCAGAGGTCCCTTCCAACCCCACCACTCTGTGAGTCTGTGTGAGTCTATTTCTGCTGCACATTGAACTAAATAAAAATGCAGAAATTAAATGGAACTATTGAGAAGAAAAAAGTCCTTAGTGCCAAAGGTCTTCAAGTGAGAATGTAAGAAGTACTTATCATTAAAAACATTGTTATTCATCAACACTTACCACATAGTGGCATCTGAGATGTTATTCTGATAAGCTATTTTAAACAGATGTATTAACTGTGGTTTCTTGGAAAATGCATGGTTTTTAATTGCAGTAACATTACCTGCATTAATGGACGTGGTAGGATGTGGGTGAACATGTACTTATACTTAAGGCTGCCCAGTATTTTCTTCTGCAAGAAGCTGTTTGCCACTCTTTATAGTATCACCAGGCTGTGTCCAGCAGGAAGGCAGGGGCCTCAGCTAGGTGGGTGTTTCAAACCAATACTGCTTCTGAAGAACCAAGGGCAGTGGTTTGTGCCTCCCTGGTGAAGCACCCTCTCCCTCCCCCACCAAGTGCCTCAAACATCTTCTCATTTTGAAGTTTCCGACGTGCTTCGCAATAGCGCAAGCTTTTGAAATGTAGTGGGAGGATTAGAGTGGTGTTGCCCCAGTGAAATTCCTTTTCCCTCTGACTGAAACGAACACTTCAGGAGATATGTAAAAATACGATCTGAGGAAGTTTGTTAGCATCTGACAACAAGCCTTCCCGATGCTCTCCTGTGCAGACAGGCAAGCTGACTACCTATTTCACCATGTAGTTTCGCATCTCACTTTTGCTTTCCTGGCAGCTTGCCTCTCTCCCTTTATGTGTTATTTGGCTCAGTTCTTGCTTCAGTTACAGAAGCTCTCTTATTTTTCTATACCCTTAAACGTAGGGTATTAAAAAATACATATAAATATACAAGTACCTGATGGGAGGGAGCCAGGCTCTTCTCAGTGGTATGCAGTGACAAGACAAGCAGCAAAGAACACTCACTGAAATACAGGAAATTCTGTTTAAACATAACACCACCCCCCTTTTTTTGTTTGTTTTTGTTTGTTTTTTTTTTTACTGTGGAGGCAATCTAATGCTGGAACAAGTTGCTGAGAAAGGCTGTGGTGTCTCCATCCATGGAGATACTTGAACCCCAAGTGGACACGGTCCTGGGCAGCCTGCTCTGGCTGACACTGCTTGAGCAGGAGGGTTGAATGGGATGGCCTCTGGAGGTGTCCTGCCAGCCCCAGCTGTTCTGTGAGCTTGTGAGCATCTGGATTCTGTAATATCCACAAATATACATTAAAACATGATGACTTCATGATGTGGTCCGGGGACCTGGCCCTATCTCTGCCAGCCCATGCTGCTGCCCAGCAGAACTCACTCAGCCTGCGCAGGGGTGTTAGAGGTCTCCACTGCTTCCTCTTTGGCACAGCCAAGGTCACAGCAGGGACCAAAAACATTCTGAGACGAGAGGAAGGAGGAAAAGGATGTGGTCCAGCTCCAAGTTGCTGGGACTGAAGATCTTCCAGGCCTCCTTGGCAGAGCTGCCGGTCGGAGATGGCAGGCAGCCTCCTCTCCTGCCCTGGCGCCGAGGCATGAGGGTCACTGCCACACGCAGCAGTGTGTGCAGCAAAGGAGAGCAGGGAAAGAAAGGCATTGCCCCGTGCACCGTGCCGGTCGTGCAGACAGCCGGCTGGCACTTCATCTGTGGGACCTTCCCAGCCCTCTCTAGTCAGGAGCACAGAACAGCCCTGGGAAGGGGATGGCAGCTGAAATAGCTGTGCATGGTAGGTAGCCCTTCCACTCTGGCACTAGCTTCCACTTAAAGTAAAAATAAACCTATACAAACCCTTCATAAATAAACAGAGAGAAAGGCTAAGTGAAGACCATCCAAGCTATTTCAACAGCAGCAGTACAGCTGATGACTGATTAAAGAGGTAGTTCACCAAAGCCCAATTATAATCTAGTGCTTAATTGCTCCTGGCCAGCGCCAGCCCCCTGGGCAGGAGGCAGCTGGCTGCCTGCAGTTCTCATACCCTGGAGAAGAAGGGGAAAAACTTTGCTGGCTCTGTGGTTTTTTTTGTCTTTGGCACAATTTGGAAACAAATCACTCATCATTTTTATTGCTGTAAATGTTATACTTTTTTTTTCCCTTTACGTGAAGCAACCTTTAATTAGCTGCATGAGTAAGACCACACCATTTCTGTCAAATGACTTAAATTCTAGCTTCATAAGGTTATTTCTTTTGTGGGAAGCTAGCAGGTTTTTCAGCCCCATCTCCTCCTACCCTCCTCGCAGAAGAGACGGCTGCTGTGCTTCCCTCCCATCCTGAGACTTTACTTCCTTCTATGCCTGTGACCTTCACACTTCATTTCTGAGGGAGAGGTGAGGTCTTTGAGACCCCCAGACACCTTGCCGTGCCTCATCCCAGCGGCACTGCTGCTCCTTGGGGAGGGAGCTCCCTCCTTCCACCCACCACCCTGAGGCTGTGGCACCGGGGCAGTTGCCCCCTTTGCTTTCCTGGTAAAGCCATGTGGAACTAACAAACGTGCAAAGGGCTTCTTTCTGCCAGATTTTCTACAGCTGTCAGACTTCACCTTTGAAGGGACTGGGAGAGGAGAGAGAAGAGATTGGTGATCCTCAGGTCTTGAAAAATAAATTTTACAAATTACCACTGCTGGGAGCAAGTTGCTGTACCAACAACTGAATGTAAGGAGTTAATTTGTTGTATAATATCATCTAGGTTTTTTAACATATATAAAATACATATCATACATGTAAATTGTATAAATGCTTACAATTATATTATAATACAGATTTTATGTATATATATACACAAAGTTGAAGATTTATGGTCAAAATTGGTGCAGGACAGTTTCTGACTGCAGAAATATTACGCTGCTGGAGGCATGCCCTTTGCCTGCCTGTCCCTGGGGCACATTGGGGCTGGTGTGAGCTGGGGGTTCAGCTGGTGGCCAGCCCATCACCTGTGGGTGGAAATGCACGTCTCCAGGCAAGGCAGAGATGTGCTCTGTGGAGACCTCCCTGGAGCGACCTGTGGCCTTTGTCCCCTGGGACACACGCTGCTTTCCTTCCCTGTTCTCACATCAGCAGCTTCCCTTTTTATTCTTCTTCCACCCTACGGGAAGGGATGTTTTTGTTCCTGATTCCTTTTGCTTGAAACAGGAATACCCACGTGTCTGCCCTATTTGGAAATTCTCGACGAAAGAGAATTCTTTTCCTTTCAAACCTCCTTCCTTTTTTCTCTGTTTCTGACACCTGTCTCTGCAGGCTCTGGATCTGTGCCTTTCCTCAAACCTGCCAGTTAAATGGGGCAATTCAAAGGAGAATGTGGATGACGGTGACCCGGGACCTTGTGACTGCCCCTCGTCCCCGCTGCTGGTTTGCAGGTAGCCTGGGACAAAATGGCTTCAGTCCTCACTTTGCCTGCTCATAAAATGGGTCATACAGCCTATTCTCTTGCATCAAAGTAGTCCCAGTTGGGCAGGCAGCAACTTAGGAAGGAAAGGAGAGAGAAGACTTAAAAAGGAACGGCCTGACTCAACCCACTTTTGAAATAAATGAAGGTTCCCAGGTTCTCCAAATCAGATTGAAAGCACTTGTAGATGCCCACAGACTTGCAGGGTGGAAGACAACAAGAGTCACTTCTGTGCAACCACTGCAGAGGACTACGAGCATCCTTGCCGGTGGCTGACCCTTGCACACAGCCATCCCCCTCCCTGGAGCGCTCACAACACCCATGTTTTGCAGTGCCAGCCACAGGGGCTGTGGTGATGCTCAGGCTTTCCCCGTCCCACAGGCATGCCAGATCCTGTTGGTTATGGCTGCAGTACTGGCAATGCATACCAGTCAGGAATGAGATCAGGCTAGAGCACTGCCTGGGCGATCAGTGCTGATGCGACAGCTTTTCATTTCCATTTCTAAAGCAATGGTGAAAGGCTGCATAAATCTTTGTGGGTCTGTAGGGTTTAGGGCGGGTTTAGCCTTTCTCTCACATGATGTAGTCACAGAATCCAAAGATGATATATTTGTTTTTTATTACTTTTAGGCCAACTCTAATTATGAGTAAAGTCCTTCCTAGCATTTTAGCAGCTAGTAGTTCAATCTTCAGGTAGACTTGCTTTGTGTGCTTTCATGGAAAAATTAAGATGAACAAAAAATGTACTGAGTTGCATTTGTTATACAAAATGGCATGCTCATTTAAAAGCAAATACTCTGGGGACTACTTAGTTTTCTGCCAGTCAGCCTAACACATGTCATATTCTGTTTTGGAGTATCAGAGAAGGTATTGTATCATCTGTGATTATGAGGGAGACTGGCTTCTGGATAGTCTAGATAAACTGTGTGGTGAGCTGGTTACACTGGGAGACAGAGCCAAAGCCTTGGCATCACAGGATGACTAACCCATGACTCTTCATCTCTGAAAGCCCTTGTCTGAAAGTCAGGTTTCCTTGCATTGACTAATACTTAGTATGACTTACTTACATGGGTAAATGTGTTGGTCTGTATAGGGTTTTTAATCTCTAAATGCAGATGTACTGCAGTTAGGAGATATTTAAGTATACAAGTTACACTAAAGGAGAGCTGTTTGAAGGTAGACGTGAATTATTTAACTTTTTAGTAACCAGGCACCCAGAATAAACAGTTTAGGTCAGTGGGGAAGTCGGATGCATTTCTACTCAGAAGTGTTTTTATAACCATAGCTCATCTTTGTGGACTTGATTACCTGCTGATATTAAAGACAAAATCTTATTTAAATGCATTTTAGTCCTGTTGGTGTAGCAGAGCCAGTACAGCAGAGGATGAACGAAACAGAGTTATGTCCTGCCACAGCCAAGCCCTATTCCTCTACCTTTGGTGTTTCCAACATGCCCATGAGGACAGCCGGTGAACACCACACAAGGTAGCCAATACGTCCCCACAGAGTAAGTGGGACATGAACAGGGAGAGTGGAAGCAAGTCCCAAGTCCGCAATTTACCTTCATTGGCGTAGCACTGCTTTACGCCCGTTCGGTTCTGCCAGGTAACTCCTGAGGCTTCCTGGCTTGAAGGGAGGTTTTTCTTATGGAGGATGCACAGCTGTCTGCTCTGGGTTGGTTTGGAAGAAGCTCAGCACCATTTCTAATGTGGTTAGCATGTTTTCTTCAGGAGGGGCCCTGGGGCCTTGCCCAGAAGAGCGGTCGCTCAGGCCCAGGTTTAAAACCAGGAGCTCACAGGATGAAATCATGCTTAAAGTTAAGTGTTTCTCTGGGTCAGCACCTGTGTTGCTGGCAGGAATGCACTTCAGCTCTTCCAGCGTGCATGTCTGGATCCAAATACTGTTCTCTCCTTTAACCCCTGGTCACCCTGTCAAGTTCAATAGTTCCCCAAAGTTTGCATTTCTGCACTGACAGTAAACATCAGCCCTTAATCCACCTGCTACTTGGGCTGTGCTGTGCTTATAAGGATGAGCTAACCACTCAGGACTTTGTTCTGTGATTTTTCCCCCCATTTGTCTGTTATCTGCAGCACAGAAATGCTCCAGGGACCCTTCCCAGGACCAGATCTGGATGCATCACCGTGCATGCTCCAGCTTGCCACTGTCCCAGACTCTGCTTGAGGCATGAAGGACCATCTGCTGCAACAAGGAGGTAAAATTTAGCAACTGAGGTGGGAAGGCAGCACCAGGGATCAGTACGTTGGGTGCGTGCTTCTCAAAGACACAATCCAGGTAACTCAGGGAGGTTTGCTGGCTGAGGCTGCCTGGGTCAGATGGTGTTGCCGCTGCCATCTATGAATGATGTTTTGTTTAAACTAAATGCTACTATTTCTGAAATATTGGCTCACCCTTTCTCTACACCAGGCAAGGCAGTCTTGAGATCCAGTTCCTGTTCCCAGGCCTGTTCAAATACTTTATCCACTGACGGTCTATTGCAAAGCAACTTCTTGTGAAGTACCTCACAAGAAATTAGGTGGGCCCTCAGCACTAGCCACGCTGAGGCTTGGGCCCTGTCAGTCTGGCTCTGTTGCCTTGTAGTGGTTCTGCAGTTGGGCCAGCATGCTTTTTTAACTGGACATCACGCTGTTCAGAAATGCCTGGGTCGGGGTGCCTGGGTCACAGCTGGGAGGATGAAGGACATGTTTGAGGCACTGCGTAGGGTCATGTACTGTCCACCTAAAAACTTCAACATATTGAAGTCTTGAGAACAGTCTGGGCCGGGAGAAAGGGTTTTATACATCAGTATTTCTGCAGTCTTTTAACACGCACAGGACATGCACCTAATGCTATGTCATTATTATCATCTCTGAGAATAGTATGGCTAATGAAAGAGGCATGCAGTCAGGTAAATTCAGACATAGGCAATTCATATCTTGTTTGGATAAACAGCTGAGTTGTTCCAGTTAGAAACTTTGCGTTTCTGGGGACACACTGCTTGCACACAGGGAAAAGCAACGTGCTTGTGTCAGATGGGCAGATTATTAGGCTTTAATTAAAAGGGAGATCTGGACATGTGTCTGATCTTCCCATTACACATGTCCAGATCTCTGGTTAGCATTGCAGGGTGTTGGTTTCTGCTTTACATCCACCAGCTTATGTTGTGTAGTTCAGGCTCTGTACAGATGAGAAAATACACTGGGTCAGGGACGAGGACTGTCTGAGACCTGGCTTTGACTCTGAGAATTTTCAGTCATTGCTTTTTCCCTATTTTTCCCTATTCTGAAACCATGGTGCTACAGATGAAAAGACTTGGTTTCGATCAAAATTTTTCTTTTCTGTTTAGAGAATACATTAGATTATCAAAGAGAAAAATGTCCTTTAGCGTGTGGGTTGCTGTGGTACAGGCTTGTTTTGTTCTTGTGATACCATCAAAAGGTAATATTGGCCAGCGATACCATAAACCACACCAAAAAAAAAAAAAAAAAAAGGTCAGGAGAAATACACGCTTGCACACACAAGTTCTTGAACTTTCACAAAGAGATACCACGTTACATTTTGCAGTGTTTCCTAGGAAACCATTTTAGTGTAAAAGGAACTCTTTGTCTCCTGCTTTTTGCAAAATTGTTTGAACCACCATATCTCATAAAAGGTTGCTTCACAGGCAATTTATGCAGCATTAAAAAAAAGCTCAATCTGCAGTTTGCTGCACCATCAGAGGCAATACCTTTATCAGCAGTTTGAATACTTCAGATTGTATTTGTTGAGAATTGGTAAGATTATGTCATAATTTCTAGCAGTCAGACAAATTAAATAATTTTTTCCCCCCGACAGTATTATTCCAGCGGTATTTAAAAAAAAAGCAGAAATTGTTCTGGGAAGCTCTTATCAACACCTTTTTACTAGCACGTTGGCTGAGGCAAAGGTACATTTTGGTGGGCTTTTTTCCTTCCTTTGACCACAGAAGAGGCTGGAACAGGATTTCCACAAGCGTGGCTCCTACTCCCTGGGGTCAGCTATTGCGTGGCTGTGCCCACGTGGTGATGCGTGCCACCTGCTAGCCCAGATCCAGCAGGTCGGAGCAATGGGCTTGTTCGCCCTGAATTACCTGTGCCCTTCGCTCCCATGGCTGCGCAAGGTGCTTCCCCAAAACAGGGCAGTTTCTCAGCTGATGCCGGGGGTGGCAGCTTTGCGGCACGTGGTGCAGCCTGCTCCGGCAGCCTGACCGCCCTGGGAGGTGCGGCCGTCCCGGTCCCGGGCTGCAGGCGAGGGGAAAGTCCTCTGTGGGGCTGAGTACCAGGGCACAGCTTGCAGGTCAGAGAAAGAGCTGGGTTTTCACCGAGCTCTTTGCCAGTTACCTTTTGTTATTTATCATCTTCCTTTAAATCCAGCACGAGACGGCTGCTATTTCATCTTAAGGAGGATGAATGTGAGGGCACGCAGTGCCCTCACCACTGCCGGCAGGCTGGCCCGCGCTTCCCCTGCACTTTGCTTAAAGAGCTGACCTAACGAGTTTTGTTCCCTCCTGTCGTCCCTGTCATTTATAGTTGTTATAATTTCCTGTCATAGCAACTTTTTCCTCCCTGCCTTGCGATACTGCAGGGTTCAGCTATACGGCTGATGTGCTCTGACTGCAGCCTGCTAGATTTGTCTTCGTCTTAATATATTATTTATGATGCTATTATTCCTTGCAGCGGACTGCCAGCCACGCTCTGCATACAGTTGCTGGTCTTCCAAGTGCATCATGGCCAGCAAAGGAAAACACTGATCTAATTGAATTAACAATGGTGCTGTTAGCCTTAATAGAGTTTGTCATGAAACACTAAGCAGATGTGACAATGATCTTGGTTAGTCATATTTTTGCCCCTACTCCCAGACACGGTAACTGTTAGCCAGATCAGTGGGGAGGATAATTCTCCTTTGCTGATCAGTAGCTGTGCTTACCTAGACACGTGGCAATCACTTTGGTCTGGTGGTTAAAATAAGCCAAGGACTTGAAGAGCAGAAAGTTTTATATTCTGATAATAAACTTGGCTAATTAAAACAAGATACAGATGGTACTGCCACCTAGCAATTTTCACCTCACTTACTCTGACTCCAATTATAGCCTTTCCCTACTGACTTACACTGTTTAAATTACAAAGTTAGGGGATAGATGACTATTTACCTGCTTCTATTCATACAAAGAAGTCTAACACATAATCGCTTTCCTGCACAAGGCACGTGATGATGGTCTTAGTACTTATTCTGAAAAGAAAAGTACCTCCACTCTTTAGGAAAAAGGGAAAAAAGTAACAGAAAGACCACTTAGAGACTCATTAGCAGCCACGTGCATCAGCAGGAAGCATATGAGTATTACATATTAATTACATATGAATATAGAGAAACAAGTGTTTAACACTGGTTGGTTGGAGCAGGTGCCATACTTCTGGGAAATCAACTTTAATTGGATAAATAGAAAACTGGCCTTAACTAAGCCAGTTCAACCTGCTCTCTTAGCTTATTATTTTCTTTAGACACTCTGAAATGCTTGATGTTGATCCTTTGGGTGACTTTCACTTCTTCCCAGAGTAAAACACATTTGCAGGGAGAGGTTAGACAATCAGCTGTCAAGAATAGGTTAGGTTTGCTTGATTCTGCCTCAGTGCGGCGGGGTGGACAAGACTGCCACTTGAGGTCCTCCATATTGCTTTACGCAATTTTTATAAGCAAGCTACAGGAAGCGAGACTCCATGTTCAGTCCTGGGAGAAAGCACAGAGTAATCCTGCTAATTCTGTGGCAGAAGAATGATCTGGAATTGCATACCAGAAATTACTCTGGCCATCAGCTGGACCACAGTGCTGTTCCTAGTGTCTATGTGTTACTGTTCTGGCACTTTATTTTGGCACCCCCTTGCATGCAAAATCAGCCCTGTGCACTGCCATCCTGCTGGCAGTAAAATGCACTGAATAGCCCATGCTTTTCCTGATTGCCTACATTTCTTTTCATTTGAGGAGCTTTCAGGAGTGAAATATTCCCTCCTGTAGAAGCTACAGTGAGGTAGGTTTTGGAGTTGTCTTTGAAGTGACACTCTTCTGTATGAAAAGGTATGCCTATTGGAGAGAGAGGGAAGGAACAGGGCAGTGGAACAAGATTTATTTACGGAGATCTATCGTTCTGAGTCTTTCAGCTGGGATCCATTTTGTGTAAAAATATGTACGCAAATTAATGCTGACTGGAGAGGAGCTTCCACGCATCCTCGACGATGTGCTAAATGGGGTCAACCTGAGTTATCGATGTTAATACGATGAATAAGGTGACACTAGCTTGACTGAAGTGCTCAAAGCACCCTTGCTTTCTCCTGGGTATCTCCTTTGCCCTGCTCAAACTCAGGGAGTTCCTGCAGGGTGGCACCAGTGGTCCATGCAGGGGACGGATCTCATGGTTCACAGAGACAGTGGGTAACTCAGAGGTGTGTGAAGTGTGTGTCCCCACCCTGCTCCCACCACCAGCCACCACACTGGAGACTGAGGGCACTGCCTCTTCTGGCAGGGGAGCTGCGGGTGCCAGTGGAGGGGCCCTGCCTCGGCAGGGTGCTGCTCTGGGTGCCTGTGTCATGCTTGGCTGGCCAAGACCCCACCAGGGCAGTGGGGTCTGATGCATCCTGTTTTCCACCGTTCCTCTTCTGGTCATTTCTGTACAGCAATAAGGTAAGACAGGTCTCTGTCAGGGACTACGTGCGTGCCGGCACTGATGTGTACATTTGGGGAGGTGTTGTGAGGGAAAATTGCTTAAAAGGGCTAGGCTCACACCTTCCCTTGGGCAGTAGTTTGTGAGCCCACAAGCAGAGCAGTTACAGACCCCATATGGCTCGTGCATCAGGGTGTCCGCCTTCCTGCCCTCCCTCCTTCACGCCCATGCTTTAAATGGACCTTCCTTTCACTGTCAACAGATGGAGGAGCACTGCAAAGGTTGCAGCCATCGCCAGTGCTAGAGGCATTCTTGGGCCCTGTGCTTCAGGGAGCAGCCTGCAATTGTTTATAGAGGAATATTAACGTTCAAACAGAGATATATTAATCTTTGAATAGCTTCCCTAGGTGCTGCTTGTATGAAGCATTTCAGACAAAGCTGGATGGAGTAACTTCACAAAGGACTGGCTGCAGGACTGAAAACGTTATGTGTCTCTAAGCACACAGAGAGCTTTTGCTTTCCCATTTGCTGCGACTGTGGGAGCACACGGGTCAAACGCAGCAGAGTGTGGAGCACTGTGTGACAACACAGTGTCCTTGCTCCCTGGAGTGGGGGTCCCTTAGCATCACTTGGGGAAGCCTGCCAGCTCCCAGCCATGGCAGGCATTCTTCCTGCCCACGTCCACATCGCAGCTCTGCATGCAGTGTCCCTGGTTCAAAGGAAGCCTGCACCTGAGAAACACAGGCACTAAAAATGATGTTTGCAGTGTTCTGCTCTTGTGTGTCACTGCCGTGCCAAGGCCACCACCTTTGGAGCCCTGGCGTCCTTCAGGACAGAGAGGGGGAGATGGACCTGTAGAGGGGCCTTGCTGATTTTCACCGAGGAGAGCGTGCCAAGGCTCTGTGACTTCTCTTTTTAACCCCATCATGTCCCGTTCCTTGAGGAAAGCTAATCTTTCACCACTTCCTGCAGATCCAGTGTCAGGGCTATCTGCGGTGTGAGGTGGGGGACCAGCACACATTGGTAAGGCTTTAGGTCCAGAACAGGGTGTCCTGGCAGGGCAGGAAAGCCAAAGTATGACCTAAGCAAGGGTACATTACTGGATCAGATACCTCATTTCTACAGGATAACAAGAACTTGCTGTCAAAACCCAAAATCACTAAGCCCTGTAACTAACGTAACCAAGTGCTTACCTGTACCATCATGGCCGTGCTAAGTGATGCCCATTTACACAGAATCAATGTGGAGAACGCAGGTATGTTTTATTGACTCCCAGGACTAGGGACATTATACACTCTTTTGTTATTTATCTGTTTACTACCATGTTCTTGAAGAATTAGTCTTAGGCAACATCCTCTAAATCAGGCCTCTGAAGCACAATAGATTTATGCCTGCTAAAACAAAACACAGGCTCCTCGGTTATTAATATGTAAAGCCTGGAGATGAAGTCACATCTGTATGATGATCTATTTTGGTGGACCACGCGTGCTTAAATCCCAGCCTTGATCTTTTAAACTAGCAAGTCTGCCATAAATATTTGATGATGAACAAGCTCATAAAAAGAAGATGCAGAATATGAATAGAAGGAGAGCAAATGTGTGATTCAATTTTTAATTACAATCACCTCACTCTAAAGTCAAGTCCATTTTCTGTAAGAGACAGAAAGTAACACATTTCTTTCTCACCACAACCTCATCTAAATCATCAGCATCGCATTTGTTTTTATTTTTTTAAGGAAAAGGAGAAATCATCGTAGAAACAAAAGAACCAGGATACAAGAAATAAGGTAGAACAGTCTGGTTTTATTACCATATGTAATCAAGAGCTTTTATTTCCCCTTTCTCCTTCTCCTTTCTTGCCTTTTTCTTTTTTTTTCTTTTTTCTTTTTTTTTACAACATACATTAAGTTGTGAATCAGATGTTAAGGGGATGTGGAAATGAAGGGAAACTGGTGACATCACAATACTCTACAACTTTACAACAAATGAGAGTCTGAATTTGTTGCATCTACCAGTGTATAGCAAGGGTGGAAAGCAAAGGCACACATAGGTTCATGAACCCCTCCAGAGCGTGGAAGGGAACCAGGGGTGGGAAAGGACGGAAACAGAAGACCTACTGAGTACAAAATGCACGCTTCAAGGTCAACCCAGTAACTGGTGTGGTGTACATCACGAAGGCAGATCGCTGCACAAGCTGTTGCCATGATTACTTGTCTCTATGCTTTGGGAGAACACTTCACAGGCTAATAGCAAGGGGACCTCCGCATTTGGAGCTCCAGGGGTTTGGAGCTTGGTAAAAAGGTTGTGAGTTGGTTCTTTAAATAAAAAAAAAGGAAAGACATTGCTACCTACTGTTTTCAAAGGGTTTTCTGTTTGTTTTTATTAAAACAACAACATTGCTTTGGATACAGATCTATCTACTCCAATCTGCATAGTTCACTAAGGGTGAACAAAACTGTTTCATAAAAGAAGCCATGATGAAATGAAAGAACATGCAAGCACCCTTGTTACACACTTTGGTCTAGACCATCCAGACTTTATATATACCATCTATAAGCTAATGGACTTAAAATCTGTCTTTTCAGTCATTCAGAAACAAAACCAAAACCCTGAAAAACAAATGGAAGTATAAAATTTTAAAAAACAAATTGAAACAGAAACAACCACCTTACTCAAACATACTGTTCAGTAGATATATATATATATATATATATATAAAAAGCTTAGAAGCGATCCCCATCATTTTTCTACAGTATGTTGACACAGTTATTGTAACAGATTAAAAACACATCTACGTTTTTGCATAAACTGAAAGACCGGAAAGGAACTTACACACCTGCGCGCACACACACACACACACACGCACACTTGTGTGCGCGCACACTCCCACGCTAGCTACATGCACAGTCACACAAAAGAAACGAAGAAAAAAAAATACATTTTTCCCCAAAGAAGTATATGCAGCATCCTTCTGGAGCAGCAGGTAGCTACAGCAGGAGCCCGCCTGCCTGTCCCAGCTCCACGTGCCCTGTGTGCTGTGGGATGCACGGCCGGGCGTTCTGTGGGGCTTGTCCCCTCTTGCCAGCACTTGTCCCCAGCCAAGGGACACACCGGCCCCGAGGACAAGGGTGGTGGTCACTTCCCTGCTTCTCAGTGAGAATCGTCCCCGTGCCGATGTGGGGTAAAAGGACAGCAGGAGGTGGGGGAAGGCAGAACCCCCAGCATGGTGCTGTGGGAGCGTCGCCGCGTGCGGGTGGTTTTTGTGAGAGGACTTGGCACAGCTAGAAAGTCAAACCGAAGTCAAGGGAATGGTGCTAGCCTAATTCCTTGAGAGACACAGGGTTACGAAAATAACCACCTTAATCGTGTTTCAATGTCTTTACTCCAGTTCTTGAAGGGGCTTGGAGAAGGAAGGATCAATAAATATTTGCATTACTCAAAGGGGAAAAAGAAAAAGGTTTTACATACTACAGCTCACAAGTATACACAACTGAGGGTGTAAGGCACAAATTTACATGTGGAAGAAAACAGGCTATTCACAGATATATTCCCACGAAAAACCCGTGTGATAAGACCATAATTTATGCATGGTAACAGCCGGCATATTAACTAGTTCACACTGTTTGAGGATTTTGTTTGCCATCTCACATGCAAGGTGAAATGAGATGGCACATCACAAGCTGGTGCCTTCACAGAAAGTATTAGCTACTGACAAAGCCATGTTGATAGCAATGGTGCACAAATGTGCGGCTTTTAAGAGTTTCTCTTGCAGTTGCTTTAGAAGTTATGAACTCGCGGTATTTGTTTGTTGCTGTCTTAGGTCAGAGGCCCAGACAGCTAATTAGCTGAGAGACTTAAATAGATATCCCCTTTTTATTCAGCTAATCAGGCAGTCCAGGCACAAAGTTCAGAATTCCAGCTCCAACTTATCTAAC
The DNA here is from genome assembly GCA_013399095.1 of Psophia crepitans. NCBI lineage: Eukaryota > Metazoa > Chordata > Aves > Gruiformes > Psophiidae > Psophia > Psophia crepitans. The sequence goes on from VWZZ01000586.1 coordinate 137,887, forward strand.
TCAGTGAACTTCTTGGAAAAATAAAAGAGTTTTAATTACTCCAGTTAACGGGTTTCACGTTAAATAGGTATAACTTTCAAGGTACTTCTCTGAAGAGCTGCTCACAGGATGATATGCAGAAGTCATTTCCTTAGGAAAAACAAAAGTTGAACAATAAATAAGAGGAGTTACTTGTGTTAAGAGTCAAATGTTATTCATTAAAAGAGAAGGGTAGAAGAAATCTATGACATATTTTGCCCAACGCGGCATGAAACTGCTGTAACCAAATGGCTGTAACACTGATGGGCATCGTTTCACAGTACCTGCACGTAGTAAACTTCTGCCATTGTTAAGTCAGAGTTAGCTTTATCAATGGATTCTTTTTTTTCTTCTTTTTTTTTTTTTTAATTTATTTTTTAAATTTGTTTGTTTTTGTAAGTATCTGTTTTGCCTTTCAGGAATGCACTGTGCAGTCAGAGGGTGGGGGGTGAAATGTCACAGTCATCTTTCACCTGTGTGCTTTTGGCTCAATGTTTGTGATGGAGGGTTATTCTTTTGAGCAAAGAACCGGCGGGTCGCGGGGGCGAGTCCTGCAATTGCAAACCTTCAACCATGGGTCATATGGCTCGGGTTTAAAAAAATATTCCACTTTTCCCAGAGAGCAGAAATCCAACACGTCTTCAGCTTGCAACAACCATCTTCTCAGAGGAGTGAGTGGTAACAGTTGCAGAACACTGGCTTTGAAGGGCAACCTCTGCTTAACTGCCATCCCCCCCCTCCCTCCCCCCTCTGATTATGTACACGCATC
>VWZZ01000586.1:145314-252621 GCA_013399095.1 Psophia crepitans
AAAAAAAAAAAAGCCAAGCAAATTTGTCAAGAATAAATTACATTAAACCAAACAAAATTCCTTCTTTTACAGGATAAATAGCATTATTTTTATGGGGAAACATTAAGTATGATACCCTTTGACTTCTGTAAAGTCTCAGACTTATTTTCTCGGAAGCAAATGAAAGCGAGCTAAAACCTGCTGAAAAGCTGCAGTTGAAAAGTATTGATCAAAGGTCTACCTGGAAAGAGATCTGACGTAAGGTGCCTGTCTAAGAAGAACAGCAATTAACAGGAAACTGCAGAAAGGAGACCTCAACTCCAGAAGCCCAGCAAAAGAGCTGCGTCCTTTTAGCATGCACAGTATAAAAAGAAACTTCCCATGATAAAGCCTAAACTTCATTGTCCCATCTGTGACCAGGGACAGGGATGGCAGAACATCAAGAAAAGCCTCACAGTCACATTCCTCGAAGTCTAGGTTTTGGCATTCCTTTCGCAGTGGGCACAAACTGAATTCCAGCTTATAACCCTCACAATTGCTTGATGAATGAAAACAAACAACAAACTACTTCCCGGTTTGAATAGCTTAATGTGAGGCTGTTTCAGTGACACAATAGTCTGGGTGCTGCCTTCTTTCATGACCAAGCTGAATCAGTGAGAATAACAAGAACAGGGCAGAAAGCAATACCTGGCCCACGACTATAAGTTCGTGTATGTGAATAACCTGTCAACAAAAATAATGCCTTTCAGTTCAAGCACTACCGTGAGCTGTAGTGCAGACACAAAGACACCTCTGTCCCAGAAATGACGTACGGCCGTGAAGAGGTGTATCCCGGACCACACGCCATGTGCACCAGGAATGCTCTGTGATCACCCCCGCGGGGAGCTGTCATTGTCCAGCTTCCCAACGTTGCCTGCAACAGATGGTAAAGCAATAACCCAAAATGGTGGCACACACAAAACCGAAACACAGAGGTGGGAAATGAAGAATGGTGGTTTTGGCAGGAAAGTGGGGGAATAACTATCAGGGAATAAGGTAATATTTATGTGTAGACCACACATGAACAGCAGTCAGGGAGTGAGTGCCATTGCTGTCTTACACTTCACCTCTCTAGCTAAACGGGAATGAACCCACTTCCACCTCCAACACCTACAAAATCACTTGAGTCTTTCCACAGAACAAGTCATTGTTCCAGAAAGGCACAGTGATTTCTTTACTGTTGTTATTTAAGGGGAAAACCTTGCAGTTAATGTAATTCTTCAGTGCAAGCTTCTCTGTCTGAGGCACGTCTCCCTCTGCTTAGACTTGCAAGAAACACCGGTATAGACTCATTATGAATGGAGGTTTTTATGGACTTCAGAATATCTTTTTTAAATACCACTGAATAGGCTTTCAACATGTGTCTCCAGGTGTTAGAACTGTGTTTACAGGCAGTCTCATGCTGCTAAAAGACTATTTCAGTCTGGAAATTCCCTGCAGGTATTAACAAGCTTTCTTCCTCCTTTTTAACGAGGAACAGGTAAAAAAAAAATTAAAAAAAAAAATATATATCAAAAAATCATATTAATTTAGACTGGACAACCTTATTTGAAGTGATAGCAAATTCAGGAATGACCAGAGTCTACTATGCAATTCTGAGATCTTCTCCCATTGTTTTTCTTGAAGGAATAATTTCAAGGTTTGACATAAACCAACCACATTATAATACCAATGATTTGATGCTTGCCACTGTATTGGAACCGCTTTGCTGAAAACAGTAAGTAAGCTTTTTCCTTCATCTTCCTTCTGGCTGCAAGGGTTTGTCCTGCTGACTCAGTGCAATTCTACCCAATATTTGTTTTTCTGGACTCTCAGTGTCACCAGCTAGAAAAAAACAGCTCAAACACTCATAGTTAAAGCTGCTGGCAATTTCCCCCCCCCTCGCAATAAAGCTGTATTGTTGATTTGTAAAGGTATGCAACTGTAAGTTTTGCGTGATCGTGCTGAGAAGAGTGATTTGTCTCCCCCAGATTCTGCCCTACAACTCTCAAAGCCAGCTGCCCAAGCTAGCAGTTTGAGATATCCAGCAAACAAAAAGAGGATGCAGGTACTTGGAGAGAAGAATGAGTTTGGTGAAGAAAAAACTTTCAGTTACAAGAGGTCTGGGGATCATTAGAAGTATGAGGAGAAATTGTACTTCAAAACTATGAAAAGAAAATCAATATACAATGTGCCTGAAGTAAGACGTAGCAAAGCCTTGAAAAGGATCTAAACAATCAGATCAGCCACAGTGGCCTCCATCACCCATTTTTGGCCCTTAATCAGACATATTTGAGAAGCAACTCCTCCAGGATAGGTTCATCTAATGATCTCCAAAGGTGGTTTTATTTCTCCTTTCAAACGGTCCAAATTCTATCACTTGTCTCCAGTTTTGATGAATGACTGTTGACATAACTCTCTATATAAACAGATGGTTGTAACTTACTAAAGGGTGGGAGATCAACAGGTGGCCTTGCTCTCAATGGGAAGATGGAAGAATTTTAATTCTTGTGAATTTTTTTAAGCTAGATAAATTAAGCAAGAAAGGTGAGAGAAATGACTCCACCGTGTCCGTATAAGATAACCTGTGAGTCTTGAAGTAACCTTTTCAGAATGGATTTCAATTATCTGGTTTCAGTTCAATTATGAGCCTGCAATCCAATTGTCCTGCATGCCACAGAGGCCATAAAAAACCTACACCATGGTCTCACTTGTGAATTTTGAGAAACTAGAAACAAGCAGTTCTTTTTTGAAAGGGATTGTTACAGACGGAAATTACAAGATCTAAACCAGCAAATTCATGCTCAGACAACTCCCACCCACACTGAAGTAAAGGGGACGCAGACCCAAAAAGGGCTGGAATAGCAAGCTCTTAGAGCTTTTGTAATTGTGTTACTTCTAAGCCGTATCTCTGTAAATAAACCAGTTTATTAAGTTTGCAGGTATGGGAGAAGGTTTCAGATATACAGCCTCTTGGATCTGTATTATAATGATTAAAGTCATTACAGTCCTGAAGCCAGCCCAATTTTATTTGTCCCAGCAGCTAGGCTCAAGGCCAGCTCTTGCACTGGAAAGTGCTTGACAACGTTTCTCCCACTGGCCGGTGACAAGCAGTGGCTGATCATTTTGAACTTTCCTGATTTCAGTACTTTCCTTCACCTCTCACCCTTCCCGAGCGATCAGTGGTGATTTTAGATGCCTGTATGTGATAGGGAATAAGCAGATGTAGCAGGTCCCTTAAAAAAAGTAAAGCACAGGCATTCACAGTAGTTAAAACAAGATGTGTAAAATCCAAATGTCAAGGAAAATTAATTCTTTTGTAGCTTGTCTCGGCAGAGACAAACTTTATGCTGCTTTGCATCTTAAAACACAAGTTTCCTTTAAAGTCTGCTGCATTTCCTCTAATGACGTAAAAAGCTCAGTGCACATTCTGGGACCTTTCTACTATGCCTGGGATGAGCTTAAACATATCCAGCTGCTCTTTATTAGTTTACTTCAGGGGATCTTTCACAGCTGGGTTAAACCAGATTTACATATGTTTGGCTGAATATGCATGATTTTAGGGCTCCAGAGAAGTTTTTGTAGCCTGCAAAGTGAATCTCTCCTCTTCACAGTTCCCATTTCACCGCATGGAGCTCCTCTGATGGCGCAGAACAAATGCTGTATTTGTTTTTTTTTTCCTGCTGTGGGCATTATGTATTCTGTGCAGCCCAGTGCCTTTCTGGAAGCAGTTTTTATGAACAGTGTCAAGGAAAGAGAAGCTGTCACTGAGAAATTCTGTGGCTTTTCCTCTCCTTTTTTACAGCCTGTTTTGAACTATGGCCTTTCTGCACAACAGGGAAAAGTGAAGTTTGCTGAACGCCAACCTAAGCAGCGCTGCTTAGCAGGCTGAAGCTCAAAGCAGCCTTATGGAAGAACTGGGGTTAAATTTCAAACACTGCATATGACTGAAAAGCAAAAATCGTTTCCTCCTCAGCTCTGATCTTCTCTAAAGACACAAGAATGGAAATTCTAGTTTTGAGCTACTAGTGTGACTGAACACACTACAGCTGAACTAAAAAAGGAGCCACCTATTAGACATTCAAGACATTTAAATAGTAAGACTGTATCCTATATATCCTATTCCATGAAGTCCCTGGAAATGATTATGAAACTGTTGAACAACTATGTGACCAAGCCAACAATGTTTACTCATGCACATAGACTGTATTTCTTAGGGATAGCCCTTCTGCCCACAGCTGGGTTTCTGCTGGACATTAGGAACATGGGTGGACCCCACATTAGGTCTGCTCTTACACAGAGGGAGGATGAAACTTCTTGTGTCATTAAAACACCAGCATTGCATATTTTGTGACAGAAAGCAAACGCTGTGCATTAACTCTTCATTTCTCCTACACTCACGAACACTGCACGTGTAGTCAAAAGACTAGGACTTCAGAATTAAAACATGGCCCCTGTGATCAGTAAAAGACAAGACTGCTTCTTCTATAAATATTTGCGGGGCTGCTGCTGTAAGCAAAAAGTAGCTTATACACGTCTGATGTTAGGTTTATAATTTCCCTCCGTATTTCAGTCCTGTAGCCTCATCTGCCTTTGAATACATTAAGTGACTCAGGAACTGTGATGTGTTTGAAACACTGGCCGTAACAGTCAACAAGACTGAGTGTACTGCTCGTTATTTTTCTGTACCTCACTATTCTTGCAATATAAGTATCATAAGCCTTCTTTCCTCTCAGTTACATTCACTCGAATCCGCAGTATCTCCAGTCAAGCAAGCAGGGTTACTCACTCCCTCACTCCAGCCACACCCTGAGGTACGAGACAACATTTCCCTGATGGACTTCTTGTCCTGTGGCTGCTATCACCTCTCTGTCACTTACTTAATTTTCTGTCTTCAGTGGTGGCTTACTTCATGCTTTTTTCTGCCTGTCAAATTTCTAATACTCTGTATTTTTTGACCTTTTTTTTTTTTTTTCCCCCTTATCTCCCCACCTTGCAGACTGTCCTGTTTTTTGGCTAGGGCAGAGTTAATTTTCACCAGAAGCTGGGAGGTGATGCAGCCAGGACGGGTGACGCAAACTGCCCAAAGGAGCTATTCCATACCATGTGACGCCATGCTCAGCATAAAAAGGGGGCTGCTTGGGGAGGGGTGGCGGCTCTGCCATGGGGGGCTGTGTCCGGGTGGGGTCATTGGGAGAACAGATTGCGCTGTGTATTCACCTGGTTTGTGTACTCTAAGTACGCTGGTTGTTTCCCTCTTCCTTTGCTGTCCCAGTAAACTGCCCTTATCCCAACCCACGGGGCTTCTCCTTTGTCTTTCCCATTCTCCTCCCCATCCCATGGTGGGGAGGCGAGCGAGCAGCCATGTGGTGCTCAGCTGCAGCTGGGGCTGAACCACGACACAGGCACTGCATATACATTTACGTTTTGATGCCATAACTTCGTTGATGTTTCCTGTCTGTGCATTTTTAACATGCTCAGTGATGACTCTGGCCAGTCTGCTTCCCTGGGTAAGGTGAATCTGTAGCTTAACCCCAGAGAACACTTCAGCAAGCAGGTACCTGACCCGGGTCCCTGAGAGCTGCCGTGGGGCCAGCAGCAACCTAGCCACAATAGTGCGTGCAAACCAGTGTCTTCTCCATCATACGTTCAAAGCCCATCCAGACACCCTCTTGGCTGTCCAGCAGCTGGCCAGGCAGACGTACCTGTCTATTTGCTTTACCACAAATCTCACAAGCAGCAGTGTTTCTCCCCCAGCCTTCCACTCAGTTCTGACACTGGATCAAATCTCCATTTTCTGGATTTACTGTAGTGTTTGTTCAGTTTTTGCCCATGCTCTTTCTTTAAGCCAGTACTTTGTGCTGCAGCAGGCAAGCCAGGCACCTTGCACAGCTAGTTAATCAACATGAAGGTAGGTGCTATAACAAGGCACATGACTGCTTTTTTCCACATCTGTAGATTAGTTCTCAAGATATGTTCACCAATTTACAGAAATACAAATTTCTGTGTGAGTGGTTAAAGCCTCGTTTTTTTCCTAGCATTGGGACCCTAACAAACTTTATCACAATCTCTTTTCGCTCCGTAATATATATTTATTCCCTTTCCACCTTTCTAAACACAGTGGAGGTGAGACCAAACCGTTTGTGGAAGTACAGCTGATGTTATCAAGTTGTCTTGCCATGAGCAAGTAGAGGGAAACTGCATTGTCTTCCCAGGTCTTAATGCTGGGTATATCAAAGTACCCACTGATTTGATACTAGTAATTAAGTTCAATGAGAGAGAACTGCACACCGAGATATACATATCCCCCTGCGTATGGAAAATTAATTGGTCTTACTGGATGAGTGCCTTGGGGCATTGCCTGTAGCTTGGTCACATTTAGACAAAAAGCATATAAAGTGCTGCAGGACTGTATGACCTCTTGAAGACACTGAATAGAGACTAGTGTTTTGTAGAGATAAAGCCAAATGTTATCTGCAAAAAAAAAAAAAAAAAAAAAGAGCAGTGCTCTTTATGTTCTTTATTATGTGCTGTGATTGCCCAAACCTCTGGGCAGGCTCTGTGGTGAATGGAAGAGGTTCAGTGGGGAGAGGCAGGCAGAAGAAGGGACAGAGGGCACTCCTGCTCTGTGCCCTCCTTTGAGAGACTCTGATTGGGACTCATTCAGCAACGAATACACATGCAGAATTGTTGAACTGTTTGATGGGAGCTGTAAGCTGGTAGCAAGAATTAAACTTCTCCAGTGCTGACCACAGGCTCAGAGAAACTACCAATGGCCTTTTCTGCACCGCATGACAAGACCACTTCTGTTAGCTTCTTTAAAAACAAGCGGTACTTGCTGTGTACCCAGGATTATGGCTTCTGTCTCTCTCACCCTGCCTGCTTCCAAACAGGAATTCAGTATAGTTTTCTGATTTAAAGAATAAGGAAATACCTGGAAAACATGTGTTTCTCAAAAGAGTTTTGGAATTGTTTTACTGAAGGCTTAGATGTACTGCTGTTCAGAAGGTGTTTTCTGGGTATGCTTAAATTCCCTGTCTGTGCTGGTACGGTTTGTGTTTAGTAATTGCAGATCTTTCAGGCTCTCCAAAAAACCCCTTCTTTTTCCTTCTACAAGAAAATGATAGTGAGTAACAGCAGCTTTGTAGGGCTTTAAAAATGTGCTTGCTTCCCCTCCCACCCCCCTTTTTAACAGCTGTTCTTCTATTTTCTGTCATAATTGTGGGTAAGATGGGATGGAGCATGAACAAGATGGCATATTATTGACAGCATGCAGCTGGTGTTATTTTCCAATTAAAAAAGTCCTTGTTGGGCATATGAAAGAACTGTCTAGTTTATGCCCAGTTGTGACAATGCTATCAAGCTGCACCTTCATCTGAGATTTTATTTCACAGAAGATAGCAGTCTTTGGCTGCTGGTGGGAGAACTATAGTTAAATATCCAAGGCTAACCTACTTTGGTAGATGTAGGAGGCTGGAACTGGTCTGAAGGCTATTCACTGGGACTCACTATTTCAGAGTATTACAGGTATTCTTTCTGGCTGACACAACGTTGGTCATGAATGTACTGTTAGCCATTTCCAAATGTTAGCTGTATCGTACAGCTGTGCCACAAATGCCCCCTAATGCTTCCTGAGCAACTTCTCTATAAACTGCCCTAAGCTATTCTAATGCCAATGGAGCTGTTAAAACCTGCTTCAGCAGGGACTCTGACTTACTCTGATCTGCTGGGGCAGGGAGAGCTGTCAGACTATCAGCTGGTGGTTAAAGTGCTTATCAGTCACAGCACCAACGCTCGCTCAATGTACATGGAGTTCTCTGCGTATTTAGTTGCCTAACTGTGACAAGTCTCTTCTGGGTATGAAGGACTGAGATTTTTCAAAAACTTACAGCTTGTCCAATGAAGCTCTTTTTTTCACTCATGGGGATGTCAGGATGCACAATTTTGATATAATGGCAAATTTGTGCTATCTGCTTCAAAACTTCTCAATAAAATGCCCTTAAGACTCTCTTTTGTAACATGAGAATAATAACATATTTTTCCCTTTCCTCTTTCTCAGCTACTGGCACAGAAAATCTTCGAACACATGACTAAAATCAGCAAAAGTCATAGCAACAGTAATCGGATACCAGAGGCTACAGTGTCTCACTAAATTACTATTAGAGAGCTCAAAATAATACTTGCCTAAACACCTGACTAAACTAAGGACATTCATAGGAATGACTGCTTTCCAAATGCAACAGCATTTGTTATCTGTATTTAATGTTCAATAAAATTAGCATGGCAAAAATCTAAATTATGCCCTCTCCAGGTTTTTCTTTTTTTTAATTAACTGCATGCTGTTCATCAGTAAGCACTAGGCCATCCTGATATACAAAAATTAAGCTCGCCTGTTTTACAGTCTGAAAGAAACCTAAGAAAAAAGGAAGAGAGTCAGTCAGGATCCTTCCTACATACTGAAAGGGATGTTCACACCGTTGGCTAAAAGGTTATCTATACAAGAAGAATGTAGGTGGTGTTTTGTACAGAGGCATGTAATTAAACAGTTCACAGTATATGAGAAAAACAAATAATGAACTATCTTTAACGGGATATTGACATTTTAATTGTACACTGGCATTAACACCAAAAGGCGCTTTAAGTGTGTCTTTCAGCTACTAGATTTTCTGCTCTTAAATTCCTCAAGATTTAAAAGCAGTTTCAGAAATCTCCTATTTAAACAGCCAGGTTGCCTTCCTAATTCAGTGTCTTTGTGTGACAGAATATCTCCCTATACTCAATATAAATGCCACAAAAATTAAACCTGGTGTTACTTAACATCCTGTCCACCACTTATGCTTTGCTATTTCCAGAAAGACTAGTGGGCTTGTGGGGCCAGCATACCCTACAGCGAATTCCCAGCTCTTGATAAATATGTCAGTGCGACAAGGGTCAAACAAGAGCACGAGGCAGACTGTGTTCCTCCACGAAGCCGTCCTCACCGGGTGACTGTGGATGAATCAGCTGGGGATCTAGTCCATCACACAATCGCTCTAATGCCCTGAACCCTGAGCAGCTGCCTTGACAAATTAGACGTGGCCTCTTTTATTGAAAAAGCAGATCAAGGTCCTGGGGCAATGACAGTTTTTCCCTGTTTTAGTAAGACAGGCTTCTACTGCTCATTGCAGCCTGGAAATGGATAGCCTGACTTTAAATCTATGCAGGAAGACAATTACAGGTCAAGGATACCTGCTGTTTCCCCCAGCCATATTTGACATTTGATAAGCTCTATTTTAAACTTCACCCTTCTTTTATTTGTAGGAACCAGTAATTTGGTGACATTTAGAATGAAAAGCTCTGTTGATACTTTTCATAACCAGGAGTTGCATATCAACACAACCTCTTCTATTACCAGTGATACCTTTTTTTTTTGGCTACTACAGAGCAAATGGGTCTTGGTTCTAATCTTGCTACTCACGTTTCCACTTCTGTTAGTTAAATCTGAAATCTGTACTCTGAGTGAAAGGTAGAAACATTTTGGTTTCTGAAAATTTAAGTTAGTGCCAATGTTGAAGTATAGGCATTTCTTTAGATGTGGCACAGGCAGTTGGTGTGTGCTGGAATACACACCCTCCTTTACTTTGAGTTCCTCATCCTTGTCTATCTTTTGCCATGAAAACTGTTCCTTTCCTTACACTTTCAGAAGGTTACTACAGAAAATCTGTGAGTCAGCGAGCTGGGGCTTTTTATGTAAGATTTGAAATGAAGATTTAGTTACAGAGAAGACACACTAAATCACTGCCCAGTATTCTATCACAATCCTAATTTTTTATTAAATTGGCTTAAGGGTGTGGCCAGCCCAGGACTTAGTTTCTAACATCTTTTCTGTATGTCTTATCTCTTCTCATATCTCTTTGCTCTTGTACTCATAGAAACTTACAAAAACGTAATGAAAACAAATTTGAAGGTCTGTTTTCAGAAACATCCTTCCAGCATTCTTCTTTCATCAATTTTATATACAATTTCCACTTTATTAATTAGCATCTAGTTCTCTACTGCCACTGTTTGAACTTGAGGATGCAGTCTGAGATGATTAGCTGTCTCAAGCCCTGCAAGCAGACAGCTTGTACATGCAAGACAGAACAGAGGAAGGATCAGTGTCATGCCTCTGGAAAAGTCTGGTGTGTTCCCTTAATCCTCACTGCACAACCCTCTAGTGCAATACCAGTGACTCCGGCATGGTGAGGTCATCAATCTTCTGGAATGTTTGCTAGTTATTACCCTGGCCTAGTGACAGAGGTATCTGGCCATTAAAAACTCTGCTGAGAAATTTGGTCCCATTTAACTGCCAACCACGGCTTTCTGGTATTTATCTCATACAGAGCTAAAACGGTGCTCCACAGCAGGTATGCCATGATTAGTCTCTGAGACATACAGTTCCTGGACAAGTTGCTCATTAGAGCCATTCTAGACAAATATAAGGTTGTTTTTTTGTTTGCTTTAGAAAAAAAATAGTACTTTTTTATTAGTTCACCCAGGCAGAATATGTGGGAAATGTAAATCCTCTCACACCCCAAAAAAACCAGGGATGTTTACAGTAAACTGATGCTAATTTACCTAAGAACATTTTAGAAAAAAAAATAATCTCTAGGGCTTTGTTTGGCTTAGGCTCACTGAACCAACCTCTGTTTAAATCCTAACAGGAAAAGTAAGTAGGTTTTAAACTAGATGTGGATCTATAAAAGTTTAAATGGACTAAGTCCCATGCCATCTTATCTTGTGTAGGTGAAATCCCTTTGTGAAGCACTACAGCTCAGAGTAACCACACCTCTCACTTCACATCTCAGCCAAATGCTACAGAGTCACAGACAGAATCAGGGCAAATTCCCTACTCACAGCACTCTTTTACGAGACTGTGGGCAAAAGACTTAAAAGTGCAGTAAGCAAAGGATCTAGTCTGATTAGATCTTCATTGTTTCCTCAGCACTTGAAAGTGTTAGTGAACTGCAAAGTACTTGCAATCTGCTTTATGTTTGTGCGTACAATTGTTTGAGAGACAGGGAAACAATAGCAATGTTTGTGTAGCTTCCTCCCAAGCACACATGCTTTCAGTTTACAGCCCTTCCCAAGCCCCATCCAGGCAGAACTGACTGTGGTGCAACTCCTTCTCCCATTAGCCTAACACTTTTTCTTAGGATCAGTCAGTTCTTTCTTACAGTGCCAGGATGATGATAAGGACCGAATACAGATCATTTGCTTCACCTTGAAAAGCCAAGCTCTCCCCCTCAGACCTGCAAGCACTGACTCAAAAGGTAAGTTTTGTCAAATTTTGTGCCACTTCAAATCCTCAATTATTACAAAGTGCCAGCAAGGTAATAACAACTGCTTCCTCTGATAAAAAATGCTTTGAATCTTTTAGATCCTTGCATGTATTAGCATATAACAATATTTTGGTGTAAAAACATACTCTGCAAATGTACCCTGTAGTGCAAAACTCAGCCCTCCCATGACGAATACCAGTTGTTTAATTTATGCAAAAAAGTGTCCGGAGCTTTGCTTTGCCACATATCGTTTTTTCTTGTTTCATGTCTACTTGTTAAGTATCTTGTTAAACCATCACTTTACATTCTTTAGCGTAACTGTACCTGAAGTTTCATATAATTCTGTCTCACTGCAGCAGAATCTGCATGAACACTTGCAGACTATCCAGAGACAAGCATTGTCAGCACTTGGCAAATCTCTGAAATAGCGATAATCACAGTAAAATTCAGTAACACTGCCACTTGTGTACAACATGAAATATCTTCGGGAGTCAGGTTTTGAAATGAACAGGCCTTGGGCTCCCCAATAGCATGGGCCCTCTCCAGATATAGGATTTGACTATTGCTAGTGATGTCTAATTCTGTTTCAGAGGAAGGGCTGCAGTTCTTAATAATAATATAGATTCTACAATCTATAAAATAATAGGTGCTACCAGATACCGTATCTACAGGAGCATTCTTGACATCCAAGTACATCAGCAACTTTTAACTCTGTAAACTGTGCCCATTGCATCCTGCTTCTAATCAGCTGTCTACCATTGTTTCACAGATATTGACAAAAGGTTTGTTAAGAAAAGGAGATACCACCTCAAGATCTTCACTTAATGAAAGCAGAGACAAATAACGAACATTAAGCTGGCTAACAGCAATGCTACACTTTTGTCATTCGGTGCCCAGCTCAGCCACATCCACCTGAATGCTGTGGAGAAGAAGTTGTAGCAGAACCATGAAATTGTAAGCTGAATTTGAAATGAATTTATCAAAATTGTGATTAAAAGTCAGGCTCCAGGCATTTAGGGAGTGCGTGAGAAAACCAAGCAGTTGGCTGCATTTGTGCTAATGAACCCAGGGCTTGAAAAGCACGAGGCATTTCTGAAGGGAGGCAGGAAGGACAGGAGGCAGCAGAGAAGGGCAGCAGGGTAATGACGGGCAAGGCCAGCTACTCCTGAAGAAAATCACTTTGTTCACGCAGTCCTCTGTATGAGCGATTCCTGTCTACTCTCCCCTTCGTTAGTGGACGACTACAGAGAGACACACAGTACTACAGCACTACTGGGGTGTAGAGGGTAAAGCCTTGGAGCTTCACAACTGCGGAGGAAGGGAGACCAAATACAATGGCAGCAGGGGGAAAGGTTAGACAGCAAGGTTAGGGAAACTATTTCAACAAAGGTGAAAAACACAATTAAATTAACACTAAAACACAGCAAGAAAGGAAACAAAACATAAACATACTCTAGAACATTTTTTTTTCTTTTTTTTTTTTTTTTCCTAGGGAGGAGGCGGAGGAGAAGAGGAAAGAGGGGTGCAGTTTGCCCAATCAGAGCTGATTTTTTCTGCTCTTTGTTCTGCAGTAGGAAGGGCAGATTCCTTAATGGCCAAAATGAAAATGCCAGTGGGACGGCAACACATAGTTCCCACTCTATGGGTTGCACTACACATTTTCATCTTGGCAAGAAATGTGATGTAGCTCAGAAACAACAATCCCAGAGTATATTTAGCTACTAAAGCTGTGGCACACAAATGTCACATTCCCATGAGTCAACCCTTTTAAAGAACCCCCTCTTCACGCCCTCACAGATATTCCCCAAGATGCCTGCACTAAATTAAAAGTGAAGCATATGGATGGATGTGACATCATCAAAGCACCCATGTTACAGAAAAGAAAGCAGCAAGTGGATTCTGTACAATTAGTACAATCAGTAAGAAGTCGTTTGTGAGCACAGGAAAAGAAAGAAAACACTGTCCAAAGGATTAGACACAGCCAATGAAGACAACACGACACACCTTGCAAAACAAAAAGAACATGTTTTAAAAAAAGAGAATATTTTTCCTCCATGAATGTGTGAACGGAAAAGAAATCACAGAAAAGTGAAAACAAAATCTTGATAAAAGGATAGTAAGCGTAACATTTTCTGATTTAATTTTGTGTAAGAACTGTTTTCTTTGCCCTTTTAAAACAACAAATCAATAGTAATTTTGGAGCCAACAGGCTCTGACTGGGCAAGGCAACGAGTAACAACACACAAGTGGATGGTAATGGTAAACAACCATGCGGTCACCTCTGCCGCCATTGTTTTGATTGCATGTAGACTGCTTCCAGCTTTGTCAATATTCATAATTAGGCACCAAAGAATGTATGATATTTAAATGACCCTGTCAAGTGCTAATAAGGCTCTTTGGTAACCAACACTCCCTAGGGAGGGAACTATTGAATGTAAGCCACCTCATCAGTCAGTGAATTGAAGCGAAAATTATTAGAATCCAACAGCCATACATTTATTAATATTTTCACTGCATGCTCTTCTGGAAGCTGCTGCTGGCATACAAGATGCTTTTAAGAGCTAGCTTTCCATCTATTAAGCATTGCTTCACAAAAGATTTGTGAAGTAGGGACCCACACAGAACAAATAACGCCATTAAAATGCATACACGTCTCTGCATTCCTCTGCATACATAAAGGGCCAGATCTTCCACTATTGATGGTTTCTGACACTGCTTCCCTATCCAACTCCAGCAGAAGAGCTAGGTTCAAGATCTCTTCCTTCCTCACCAGATATGCTTAATGACATCCCCTCCTCTCATGGTGGAGGAGAGAAAGATACCACTCACTTTCAGAAGAGGGAAAACTGGATTTTCTAAGAGATGTCCTCTCACCTCAAGCATTTTGAATAGGAGGTGTTACTAACAGACTGGACAGAAAAAAGCTTTACTTTTTGGCTGCCAGCATTATCACTGATTTATTGCTGAGAGGAAAGAGGAGTGCTAGGTAAACCACATGCAATCTTTAGAAGGGCATGCGGGCTTATCTGCCTTTCCTCCTCTACATAGGCGATACCCAGAAATCACTTTTTCTGAATTGCCCTTCTACAGCTGAAGAGCAAAGGCTGAGGAATTTAAAAAATGAGGTTGGTATCTCAAACTGAGCTTAAGGAGGAATTAGGAATCTGAACTTTCATCTTCAGCACCCTCAGTCCCTTGCACCCTAAGTTATGGTTTTGAGTTTGAGTATTGCAGCTGCCTGAAATTCTTCCTCTGCCGAGGCTCAGCATCCCATGGGTCTGCAGGGTGCAGAGGAGCTCTGTGCTTAACTCACATGTGAGTCTGACCAGGTTCTAGAAATTAACTTTTTTTCCTGTAGATTTGCAGTTATTCTCTCAGAATGTTTATGGGATCAAGCTCTGAAAAAAAAATTGTTTGAACAGGAGCCACTTCTAAAACCCAGTTGAAGGAAGAAGAACAAATGGCAGTTTTGCCCTTTTTAATAGGAAAAGCTCATTGCTGGGAGGTGGGAGACAAGTTTGTATCCTCTGCCTGAAGGAATTCAAATCCTCATATTCCATTTCCTGCCATCAAGCCTAAAAGCCAAGGCTACTAGATTAATGTTTGCCATGGCATCTCAGGAAATTTCACTGCACCTCCTGCCTAATTTTACTGGCCTCCTCAGCTAGAAAAGTGCTTCAAGGCTTCGCCTCTGCTGGGCCAGCCAGGTGATGGCCATTGCCTTCATGACTAGGAACCACGAAGGCTTATGAGGTCAGTCCTGGGGAGTTCAGTGAGAAATCCAGGATATCCCAGGACTGCGGGAGGCACTGTGTCTGGAGCTGTTGTGAGTAACAGGCACTGAGTTCACAGCCTGGGTCCAGACTGCTGCCAGCTGCTCGTGCAGCTCTGCTGAAGACTGTTCTGCAATGTTAACATGCTCATTACCCCCTGCTGAAACCCTCCACAGCCAGTGCAAAGAATTCAAGATTCAGTGGGTCAGATGTAGTATGATTTAGTAACCTACTAGTTTGGGTAGACAACGCAAAGCAGCAGGTCTGGCGTGCCAGTAGCTTCTCCAGGAACAGCTGATGCTTTTGTCTAATGAGTTTTTCATGTAAAATGTATGAACAATAGAGACTGAAATTCACATTTCAATTAATATTTTAAGTGTTTTATATCAAGTATTCATAGCAGAAAGGACTGAAGCTCATGTGTGTTCTTGTCCCTGGTGAGTGCCCTAACCACTCAGCAAGTGAGTTTTGCTCATACCCATCCTCCTCCTGGCCTACTGAGTACTTAATTAGTCCATACAGAGCGAAACATCTTCAACAGAGAAAAGACTGGAAGAAGCAATCTAAGAACACCCTGAAGAAGAATAACAAGGACTCAGATGTCTCCAGGCAGTGGAGCTATTTGAACCTAAGTCCCCTATTTACAACGGAACCATTTTAACCTCTTTGAGACACAGATTAAAAGGAGCTGGGAGAACGATGGAGGGCCAAGACGGAATGAGGGGGCACCATCATCCTGGCAGTGGAGAAAAGCTTCTCCTTCTCTAAGCATGCTCGAGTGGCAAATTTAGGTAATTCTCTGCCTAACTCTCCCTATGGGAGGGGCTACAGGCCACTGGTATTAGACCCAAGTGTGCTTCAGCAGAGGGCTGAAGACTGCGAAACCCCACTTAAATCCTAGTCTCTCGGTGCTTTAAAAACACAGCACAGATCTCCCTCCACCAGTAATCAGCTCTGTATCTTTTAAAATACAGGAATGGCCTCCTCAGCCCCCACTCCGAAAGGTATTTGATGCTCAAGTCTCACTGAAGACAGCAGGACTTAGACCCAGTGTCTAGGACTAGTGTCAGTTTTACTTTAATGGTTAAACTAACGCAGACCTTCAGTACCTCTGTCGGTCAACAACAGACAGAAATAACGTGAAATTAGCTGAGATCTGCCCTGGGAATTCAGACAGAAAGGCAATATAAAAGGGCACCCTTAAGAACAATGGGAAGCCACAGATCGGATTTTCCTCTGCCAGACAATGGGGGAGATCAAGTTTAAAGAGAGATAAATCCTCACTGCTTCCCTCCTTCCCGTACACATGCACAACACACACTGCAAAGGCATACACTTCTGTTTGTTTTGTGTGGTTTCCTCAGGCAGTGAATTATCTAGGACTGACTCTGAGATTGGCTGCTTAGTTTCAGGCTTTATGATAAGCTTTTAATTATAGCACAGGAGTTTTATTACATGTTACTCCGAGCCAGCTGGAAGCAGCTACACTTCAGTCCTCCCCCTCCTCCCTCCTCACCACAGGACGTCATTTCCAAGGCCTTACCCTTCTTGTCTTGATGATTATGGGATGAAACTGCCACATATGGATCTGTATTTTCAGATGAACCAAGCGGATCCTTCCAATCCAGCATGCGTCCCCTAGTATCATAACCCTGTCGAGCGCGAGAGTCGGAAGTGGTGGTGCTTGGGACTAGGGAACTGGAGTGTCCTGTTTACATTATAAATACAGGTAGGGAAGACAAGTCTCATTAGTCACTTTACACGCCACCTCACCGCACTCAGGCACGCACGCACTGCTTTTCTTCCGTGATGGGTGAACATCTTGTCTTAGGCTGAGCAATGTTTCAAAAGGCCTTCAAAGCATCGCCCCAAGGAAACAGGGTATTTGAACCCTCCAGATCAGTCAGGAGGCAGTGTTAAGAGGTGCGCGCATGCCTCAGGCTGCTGCTGTGCTCGCAGTAGCGTGCTTTTACTTAAGAGAGTTAAATGCATGTGGAAGAGGGTGAGCACATTTCATCTGAGTCAAGCATCCTTAGGCTGGGTTCAGTACACATGCCTGAACGACACTGAAGTGTCAGCCCACGCTGTCTGGTACTGGCTTAGCTAAAAAACAATTTTTAAAACAATTTTAAATGGAACAACTAATATGGCCAAAGCTAAAGGGGAATGCCAGAAGAGCTACAAAATGGTGATGTCAGTGGCTCTCTGCGCCATACCCCTGGGGGAATGAAGGACTGCCAAGCACCGCCGTGCTCGCACCATGGCATTGCCCTCTGGATGGGAAACGTGCAGAGCCCATCAGATGCTCGCACCTGTTCGCACCACTGCCATCGGTCCTGTCTGAGCTGGTGGTCCAAAATGGTTCTGAGATAAACATGAAACCGAACAAAATCTCTGCTCAGAATGGCAGTGAAGACAACACCTTGCTACACGCATCTGCCCAAGAACCCATGACTCCAGCAGCTGCTGCCACGGTCTCCTCTTAGGACAGAAGTCTTGTGCTCCAGACGTTGTTACTGCTGTCCCAGATCAGGCTGGTGAGCTCCTCACCAATCAAATGCACCCCAACAAACAGCACACTCACAGAACATGCCCCGCTGGCAACACCGCACAGTTTTAACAGCAGTTTGGCTGGGGCAGAGAGGTATTTGTAGATTCATACATTCTTTTCAGCTACATCATCATAAGTACATCAATACCTAAAATGATTGGAGTGCTTGGACTCTATGATCTCTGAAAGACGGCTCCAACCTGGACTTCCCAGTGGCTCAGACTGGTCTGTCACTGCTGGGAAGGGGGTACCGAAATTCCATACACACCACAACATTTTGACCTTAAAAATGCACGCTCCTGTGAAAGTTCCCTTTCGGCACATGCACCAAAATGAGTTATTTTCAGCAGAACTCAGGCAGCTCTGGGCCTGGTTAATTTGACGTGGAGTAACTATATTTCCCTTTCCCTCCTTTCCTCAAAGAACCCATCAAAAGAGGGGTTTTTGAAACACGCTCAAACACAAACTAACAGAATTGGGTTATTCACAGACGGAATGGTAGGTAATGCTTTCCCTTCAGATACTGCCAGACAGACTGACAGTACTCCTCCTTTCTCCTGCCTCCTTTTCAATAGCTCCGTAAATTAATTTTCCTTCCTTAGATGTGAGTCTCCCTTGGAGAGCAGTCCAATCACCAGGCTACAGACTGCCCTAGCAGGGACCCTTTCCCTGCTCCTTCCCTTGATGTTGTTTCACTGCTCAGAAAAATAATTTGAGACTCGCTGGGGTAGAGAGCCTCATAGTGAAAGAAGGCACAGAGCTGGGGCAGCTAGAGACTGTGCTTCTGTATGTTATTTTAAACAGACACTGGATTAGCATTAAGCTTTTGGAAGCTGTATCTCAAAAAGGCTGGTTCAGATGGTTTCTAAAGCCATCCAGACCCAGCTCTCAGAACCACACAGAGAGCTGATGAAGCTACGTCCCCAATTTCACTCTAGCAATCAAAAATCTGCTGGCCACCAATGCTCCCAAGCTTTTCGATGCACCCATGTGTTTCATCTTATGCAGCCCTTTCACCAGATTCATGGGGTTGAACTAGTGATGAAGTCAGCAAAAAAGCTGCAGCTTCTATAAAGATGCTGCTAAAGAAGTCCTGCTGAATATTAATGATCTTACAGAGGAAGAAAATGTCTGTGCTCCTCCATATATTTTCGAGGAGCCCTTTTGATTTACTGCACAGGATTATATATAGCAGCACTTTGAACTCTGTTTTGCACAGGACCCGGACACAACTAACGCTTAGCAGGGAAAATTGGTCAGATTCATGTCGTTCTCACCACAGAGCCAATGTTCAGCTACTACAGCTAATCATTAAGACAATTTAGCTCTGGACCTCTGGCCGAAGGCTTATACTGACAAGGGCACTGTAATATTTTTTATCTCTCACGATAGAGAGTGTGGTTTCCCCCAGCCATCTTTCTTTAACACAGCGAGTTAGAGGCTGTATTTTGTTACAGACAGAGCTTTTAATGTTGCTCAAATGGAAAAGAGAAGCCAAACATTATCCACTTCTAAAAAGCCTCCATAAGCCACAGCACGGCTGGGAGCAGTGGTAACACACCGTTAGGCGGATGGCGGACTTCGATCCAACCAGGCTGCCTGCTCCACAGCAGCCCTGCAGCAGGCCTTCCTGTTTCCAAAAGGACAGGTACAGGCCCAGCATCCGAAAACACATGCCCTCCTGAA
Organism: Psophia crepitans; assembly: GCA_013399095.1. NCBI lineage: Eukaryota > Metazoa > Chordata > Aves > Gruiformes > Psophiidae > Psophia > Psophia crepitans. Next base: position 164,622 of record VWZZ01000586.1, read on the forward strand.
ACAAGAATACGCTGCAGTGTGAAGGCTCTCACCCCTATACCATTTTATGCTTGTCAACTCCTGTGCTCATCCCCAAGAAATAGAAGAAATAATGGGACAGGGAACATGCCAGAAAATGGAAATTATGAGATTTCCATGTCTTCTGTTCCCTAAGGACTAAACCACAGTGCCAGCATTCACGAGGTTCCAGTCTCCAAGCTAATACCCCATTCAGGAACCACAATAATGCGTACAATATTTGGTCAGCCTACAAATAGTGCTGCACTCAAAATAAGAAAGCAATTAGTCATAGCCTGATAAGGAGGTAAAAGAGAAGAAAATCTTGCCAACTAGCAATCATATTTTATGCCTGTGTTTGATACGCATTTATATGCCCATATCTCTGCCCAGACACTTGCACATTAGATGTGCTTAAAGGAGGAATTCTAAGGAAAAGCCGCAAGTATGATTAAAGAAAAAAATATTTTTAATACAGTAATCTAAAGGAAATATATGCCTAAGGGACACATTTTCTGGGAAAAAAAAAAAAAAGAAAAAAAAAAGAAAAGATTTCCTGAACCATATGCTGCAAATACGTAGAGAACTTCTTCGTAATGGAAAGCTAAGGCTTTGTGAAGATACTAATGCGTACCAGATGGTCGTTAGGTAGAGAAAGGTTTCACACAAACGTGAGAAATCAGCCCATTCGCTCTGTTACTAATGTGTTAGCCTAGTACACACTGAGAAACAACCTTCCACACATAATCAAGATTAACTTTTTTCCATATGATTTTGAGGAAGCAGGGCAGCAGCAGATTAAACCTTAATAGCCTGTCCCACTTGCGTTAGGGCTGTATTCTGCGAACACTTACTACTGGGCAGTGGCTGTTCCCGTAAGCAGAGCATCCACGGTGTCCTGCAAGTGCCTAAACAGCCAGTCCCGATGGGTGAATTTCACCTCTGAGCAGAGTGGCACCACAAATGTACGAGTTAAGTTTCTCTCACAAACTGAGAAAAGACTGAAGTGACAGGCAACTCATATACCTAGCCCTCTTTTACAATGTGCCGTATAATTTGCAACACATAGTGGGCTTCCCCTCCCCGCCCCATTACACCATTTTTACCACTTTGACTGTGTAAATAGGCTCTGCTGCAATTTAAAGAGGCTTTAGCACATCTGAGATGTGGCCAGTACCTCTGCGTTAATATTGGTTAATACCTAAACATCTAAAAAGACAGTACTGCCTTTGTTTTAAAACAATCCATCTGAAAAACTGCAGACACAGTGCTTTTCAAACTTCCTTCTTTAAAGCAAACACGTAAAAATCAAAATAGACATACTTTTAAAAAAGAAATCTGGTTTAGGTGCTTCCATTATTTGCAAAAACTTTTCATTTGGAGTGCTGCAATCAAGTAACAGAAGGAGAGTAAGGGCACTCAGTGTCTACGGGCATGGATAATGATTCAGAAGGGCTGCACTTCTGTAACTACAGCTCGTTCTGAAGTGCACTTGTAAAATACAAGGAGGTTTTTTCAGGTTTAAAACAAAGACAGGGATTCAATACGTATTTGATAGTTGCTGTAATATGCACAAGTCATTAGGATCTCAGAGGTTAAGATGTCTGCACACTATCCTATTAACAGCTATAGCAACCTAATTATACAATTAGAGGGAAAGGCTAAATCAATACTACAGAGGGAGAAAGGACTATGGCTAGGGGGTAAAATAAGGGCCCAATTCACTAAGAATTGATGTTTCCAAAGGTAATTGAAGCTGCTTGCAATTTTGCAGAGGAATCCAGCCTAACCTCCCTGTTTAAATATGTGGCTCTTGCATCATTTTTCTTTGACCTTCAGTAGCCAGATTTTCAGCCTGCTATCTCCTCCTTGGGTGTCAAAGACATGCACCTGAACAGTCACCTGTGTGGACTTTGCACTTTGCTTGTTTACAGCCGATCATGTGAGACTGCCCCAGAAAAGGGTGCCCGTCTGCCAAACTGAGGAGGAGGCTGATGCCAAGAATATGAAGATTGGTTCTCCTTTCATTCATGCTGCTACAGGTTGGCAGTAAGTCCACTGAAGTCAGCTGATAAACAGTGGAGTAACCAAGGGAATCAGGCCTCAAGACTTCTTTTGTAACTGGAGTTTCAGATGCCTTCGGACATATTTAACCAAACATATCCAGAGCACCCTGAGCATTCACTTGGTTGGCATTCTGGTATGTCCCAGCGTTCTGAGATTTAATCTGTTCTGAAATACCATTTATTTATGCATTTAACTGTACTCAATAACATTAAAATACACCATTTATACAATTCTAATTTTCCCAAGGAAAAAATTACTCAGAGCGGTGACTACAGTTAACAAACATTACTATGTTTACTGAGACTGGTTTACTACCTCGCACTGGCATTTTTTATGTTTCCCATGTGGTGACTAGCACATTTCCTTTCATATCTTGCCCTGGTAGGTGAAAAGAAACACTGGGTATATCTGAATGGGTATTTCAACTAAACCCATGAAAGGAAGAGCAGGCTTGCCTAGAGACCACTTTATCAGGGTGTACCTGAGGAGGGTCAATGAAATCACCTGCGAAAGACAGGGTATGAATGGGAACCAATGATAATGTTAGCTCAGCGTTTCCCCATTTCATCTGGTAGTAGGGTCCTACTTGAAGAGCTGGGTGAATTAGCGGAGCCTGTCTTCCAGCGTGATGTGCTGGGACAGTAGAATGGATCCCTTTTTGTAATCTGTACTCCCTGGGACTGCAGCTTTTTTCACTCTGTTATACTTTTTTGATGATTAAAACACCAGCTTTTCCTCAAGTCCCTGCTAATATGGTAGCTGACAGGATCCAGAACCACAGCTTCAGAGCTTTGACTGTGCATCCAACAAATGCACGTAGAAGCAGGAAACCGAGGACATTTCTGACACATCAGAACTATGCCCAAGGATATTTTCTTTGTCTTTATATTCATATTCAGCAGTACAGATTTTATTATTACTGTTCTTTAATTACTGCCCGGTGCACTGAAAATACAGCAATTTTCAAATGAAAGAAAGTATAAGCTGTATATGCAGACGAAACCATGAGTCTCCTATACATTACAAAGCCTCAACTTGTCTTTGATTTTATATATTGCCTTCACTGGTTTTCATTATCATACCTTCAAACAAGTTTCACCTGCAAATTTTCCATTTCCTGGTAATAAACAACAAGGGGAGTTTGATTTTATTTTTACAAATGTTTAACAGTATTACTGTGCTTCCAGTTATTTATATTATGTCGTACTGAGCTGTCATTGGTTCTGCTTTGTACCTACATACTTTGCAGGCACAAGATGAAGGGATCAATTAAACGTTCATCACAACTGCACACTAACCTACTTCTTGCTACGTTCAGCCAAACATACAGTGAATTTGCCCTAGCTCTGAACGACTAGTCTTGTACAGCCTAAAAGCAACTTCACAAGCAAGCTCCCATCCCACATGGACATTTGCCATTGACTTCACTGGGAGAAATCACAGTCCTCTTAGCTTGTGAGTACTTGTCTTTGTTCAGGATGTCTATAAGGAGAAACTATTGCAATATAAGTCTAGGTTTGAATTTAAAGTGATTATTTACTGTGCAATAATTCCTCATGAAGACATTTATTCTGCACTTCAAGTACCAGAGTAATCCACTTCCAAATATACAGAACGAAGTGGTGGAAAGTACTGTAAGCACAGATTAACAGCTGCCTCATGGGAAACTGCTACTCTAGGCTTGCAGAAATGCTCCTCTTCAGCTCAGGTCATTTAATTTGCTACGTGAATCCTGTTTTTTGGGGGGTTTTGGGTTTCTTCTTTTTGTGTTTTTTGTTTGTTTGTTTGTTTGTGGGTTGTTTGGGTTTTTTTTTACAGACCAGGAACTTGCAGGAATTGAAGCATAACGCAGTCTCAGCTGACAGGAGTAACAGGTTTATTTTCCTTATGAGAGATCTTTCTGTAATGCAGGGACAGTTCCGCTCCTTTCCCTAAGGTATCTGGCTGCTGCAGGAGTCATGACACCAGCCTGGATGGCTCATGAGTGAGATGTGAACTGCTATCTTGTTTTTCCTGGCAAACAGATAAGATGCATCACTGTACCCAAGTGCTTCCTGTCTGAGTGTTCAGATGAAGCATGCTCTTACTCGTGTCTGCTGGTGTGCCATTAAAATAGGCAGTATCTGACCTGAGTTCAATGGAGACAGTTTTGAGGGAGGACGAGAAAAGAGGTACTGAAAATCAAGAGATATGATTTAATCCTACTTGTGATTAGTGAATCAGGCCCTCAGAAACAAGACAAAACAAGTCAAAAAAGGCTAATAGCTATTTGAGTATAGGAACTACTAGCTAACACAAGGTTCTGGGGAGAATTTTTAACAGCCATAAACTGACCATACACTGTGTTGTAAGACATTTCATGATCAGGTGAAGCAGTTGAAATGTCTATGAACAAAACAAATTGGGAAGAAACATTAAATAAAACAAAAGTATGAAAATACTTAAAAGTTTAGTAAAAAGTGATTCCTCCAAAATGGATTTGCTGTCAGTAAATAATGAAACTAAGAACTTCCTTACCATTCAGGGCTACGAAGGAATCTGAAAGACAAATAACATGGGAAAAATCATTATTTCTCTATCGTTTTTTCTTTTTAATAGTTTCCTGCTAGCAACCTTCTATGCTTCGGCTGATATTTATATGTATGTGATTAGTAGCCTAAGGACCCAGGCGAAACTAATACTCAGACATACCCGAAACAATGTCTGGTTTTCAAAGTGTTCATGTCCAGCCCTGCACAAGGGATACCAGGTGGGAAGGCCAGCATCCTCCCTGCCATGGTTTTCTTTGCAAGATCAAGTCCTAATCTGATGCAAGGCACTATAGGTGATGCAGCCAGCAAGGCGAACCATCGAGGACAAAACTCGCACGACCCAAGCAGGGAGTGAAATCTACCCCTGTGCCGTGTCAAGTTTCAATGCATCATTCAGGGCTAAAGAGGGATTTAAGCAGGATATGGGCTTTGTCGCTCTCTGCAGAGGAGCAGATCTCTCTCCATGAGCACAAGGTGCTGTTTCTGAAAAATTTCCTACCCTTATTTTATATTTAACTGGTATCAGGTACACTCCACTCCTGCCTAACCTATTTGTCCAGGGAGAGCAGAACTGGCTGAAAAGGGCAAAGTTGCACCAGCTGGGAACTGACCTGATTTTGGTGCTAACCTGTTTTTACAGGGAGCACAGGAGGGACTACGTGTACACCTCCTTCAAAAAACCTAGAGACAGCCTATGTGACCATCTCTTAGGGCAGAGGCAGAGCGAGGTGTAGCTGAGATGGGGGGCATGCAGAAGTTGAAATCCTTGTACTTCCCCCATCACAGTGAGCACAGTAATGGCCCTTGAACAAGGATGCGCAAGGCATGAGAAGGCTCCGGCTTTGTCCAGAGCAGCTGGCCTGCAGTGTATCCCACAGCACACTCTAGCCCTCCGTTATTTTGCTCTGTATTCCAAAAGTAATGACTCTCTCACTGTACATTACTTCCTCAGCTTCAGCAGTTTTATTGCATCTACAGGCATCAGTGCAAACTGCACTGAAAAGAATGCGATTCTTGATTTCGTAAGGCTTATAAATAATATTTGGAGCTCAGGATTAAACCAACCTTGGCAAGAACATTTGGAACAAGACCTATCCTGAACACAGATGTTTGTATTCCTGAAGGCTCAAAAATCAGCATGCAAGGTTTCTTTGCATGCAGTGCAAGCTGTGCACTTAGGTTTACTATTAAAATTTCTTAATACCACTATGTTGTCCAGCCTGTGTTCAAAATCTACTACGATTCACAAACTAAGTAGTTCCCGCTTCTTGACCCAGATCCAAAGCTGAAGATACATTTCACTGTCTCCCTGTTCTCTGTGGGAATCTAGTCCAAGTCACAGTCCACGCCAAGACACCCAGCCACTTCTGTGCATCTACATAAACAACCCAACCACATGGCTAATAAAGACAATGAATAGTCAATTCATTATGTCATTGCTATAATCAATATCCTCTAGAACTGAGGTTTTCTCACTATAGAACTGCTCTGAAGTCTGGTGTTTGCAAAAATCACACCAGCCGGGCTATTTCCTCTAAATACATTTAAACAATCACTCCTCTTCTGAACCTGCATTGTTAGCTCCAGTTGCTGTCCCTGTTGTGGCTCACGTGGCTACAAAAGAACGCCCGACAGGTAATGGTGATTTGAGGCGTTCAGAAGGATGCTGTGACACATGGTAAACGGAGGGTAAAAGCTTTGCTTACTTTGGCAGTCACCCAGGCCATCTGTATTGCCATGTTCTATGTCCTGTTCAAACGCCAATCTAAATAATAGAAAGAAACAAAACAGTATGATTAACAACAGTCACAGGCACCACCAGAAAGAAATTATCACACGCACAATTGAAATAAAGTCCTGCCGTGAAACTGGCTATTTCTTTTAGACTTCCACACAAAGGCTGAAAAACTTCAACACAGACATTCAACTTTTTTTGTTATTGCTTAATGATATCTTGGCTTCTGATGATGCTTTGTCTTTTTATTATTACGTTTCAAAATCCACTGCATACCTCATTGTCAAGGGAGGCAAACAGATATTTTTTAAACTGTTAACTGACATCGCTAGGAGCAACTATGATCCTACCTGACCTTGTCCATGAAGTAGGCAAGGCGCACCAATGCTTTGAAGCGAGAAGGAAGCTAACCCATTGGGTAGGCACTGTGCTACCAATGTGGGAGAACGTAACCTGCATTTCAGCCACCATGTAGGTACTGCGCTGGATGAGGCTGCAAGGCGCCAGTCCCCAGCAGGCATTCCACTGAACTCAGGGGGCTCTATTGAAAAACACTCACAGGCTTTTCCAGCTGGCCTGCCCAGTTTACGCTCCTAACCTCTGCCTGTGATTTTGGATAACTAGTGAAGCTGTTCTTCCAACTTCCTGTACGGTCAAAGGTGAATGACAAGAGCCTTGGAAAAGTCCCAACACAAGCCCTTGCCTACATTAGTTAGGATCCTGCCCTTGAGGCATAATTACCCTTGCGGGCACCTCGTTCCCAGCTCCATGTCCTTAGAACTCATGCTCACCCGCCACCTACTCCAGCAGGGCACCTAACATGTGTACCTCCTGTTGGCTAGTTTAGAAGTTCACCAGACATCTTCACAGCTGATCTGGATCCCTTTCCTAAGTGCTACGCGCTGGACAGAGAGCAGCCTGCCTTGCTTGCCTCTGCACTGCACCACAGCAAGCTGCTGCCTCTGTCCATTCACAAACAGGGGAGCTAATTTGAAGAGTAAGGTACGAAAGTCCCTTACAACTTGCCATGGAAGTGCGAAAGACTCCAGCACTTTGGGAATGCTGAGAAAACCTGATACAGGCAAAGGTGGACTTTAATATTATTCTGCCATATGTCCAGCCAGGATCGGACCACACTCTTGTAGTAAAGCATATACTGCGTCCCCAGGGGACAAAACAGTTTGAACTGAAATAGCAACTTAAGAGCAGTACATGAGCACAGGAATGGTAACTCACCCATTATATACTGAAGACTTGTACAGAAGCAGGGTTAAGTGTGGCCAGCTGAGGGGCTGCCGAGGTTGCGTGCACGGTCTCTGTTCTACACTTCCACCACTACCGTGAGGAAGTATAGCTATACCTCAGAGTGGCAAGCATGAGGTGTGTCACATGTGGCCAAGGAATGAGAGCTCTGAAGTGGGTCTGCTCCCTGCCAGGAGGCTTTAGTAACCACATTTAAACAAACCTTCACAGACTCCCATTATTATAATATAATTAAATTGTACTATTAAGCAAGGGGAGATCCAGCACTTCTCTGAATCTGCTTTAAGCTCTTACTGTGCTCTGTGATTCCTCTTAGTAATGCACAGTAAATTAGAAGGACTGGTTTTGTTTTCAGTGGACAAATTGCTTCAGTAATTTAATTTGGATTCTATTGCCTCTTTAATCAGCTGTGATGGCTCCAGTGTGGGCTAGTCCAGACATACCCATCCAGTTCCCTCCTTTCAATAACACGCGGACCTTAGTCCAGCTCTTTCATTTTCTTCTTTTCTTCCCACTATTTCAGCAGTTACCAATCAGCTGGGAGTTGACATCAAAATAATTTGTGAGACGTATCAGAGGTGAATGCAAATAAGCTGGAAACCAACACTTCCCACATTTTTCCTTCCTAAGAGCCCCATGTTTCAAATAGTTCTGCCCAAGACTGCCCGGCGCCACCAGCCAGAGCCCTTACTCACTTGGAGCCAAGGACCAGCTGTCCGCACGCCCCGCTCTCCTTCACCCATCCGCAGTAGGGGTCTCTGGACGCAATGCAGGCCCTTGAGAAAGAAGAGCACAAGGTGGCAATCATGAGCACTCCCACCCTCGCGACGCCTGGCATGGGGGCTTCTGACAGCCACCAGAAACCACATACTTTTTGCATTTGCCATGACGCTCGCAACGTCCCAGGGGAACCTTGATGACACAGGTGGAGAAGGCGACATACAGGGCACTGCTGGGCTTGTCAAGCTGCATGCCCACAATCCGCTTGTCCTCCACACCATCGTAGCTGCACCTTATTTGAAAAAAAAAGCAAGATAAGTTTGTAAATGAGTTCTTCTGGGAAACTAGATAAAAACTTAATGATTTCTCAAGCTGAAAACAAAAAAAAACCCGAAACAAAAATCCTCCCACAAAACAAAACCCTGAGAAAGGTAGAATTGAACAAGCCAAGGAAAAACAACACACAACAGACACTGAAAACACTGATAGACTTATAAGTGAGTATTAAAAATGCATGGGACAGGGGAATAAGAAGTGGAGAGAGACAGCACACCAGACAAGCTTTCTGAGGGCCCTTCATTTTTTGTGTTTATTCTTCTCCAGCACTCAAAGTAGCTGAAATTTCTGCATGATTATGGCTCACTTCAAAGCCCCCTCAGGCATATTTGAGGAAGGCTGAAATGCGGGAAATTTCCCTTGGAGAGCAGCTTGCTGGTTGTTGAGTTATTTGGAGAGGAATCAGGGTTTTTTTTTTTTATAGGATTAGAAAATTAATCTTCCTTTGCAGAATTTCACTTTTAGTTATCCATCAACTGCTGCATAGGATGGGCTATTTTCTACACATACTGAATAAAAAATATCTTATTGCAACGTAGAGACTGATAAGCAGACATCCCCTCCCCAAACAATTTAAAATTACTCAAAAAACTTGGCTTCTCTAACCACTTCCCTTTTCATGGGACAACCTACTCTCTGGGAAATTGGAAGTTCAAAGTCACCCATACATAAGTACAAAGAATCTGATACACACTTTTCAGGATTGTAAACGTTCATCTCCTCCAGGAAAAGGCTGTCATTTAGGAAACCACTGTTTCCTGTCCGTGCCAAGAACTTCAGGATGATTCCCTTCTCTGATCCCAAGAAAACCACGGTGTAGTTCTGATACGGCCCAACAGCAGAATCCACAGCAATTTTGGTCAGGCGGTATCTAGAATAACAATACAGTGTTTGCATCACTTGGGATTAAATTGCCATTTATTTTATCACTTTTTCCACTTCAGATAACTACATGGTAGCCTTCTAGCAACCACACAACACATTTAAGCGTTTCTTCTAGCTGAATAACCCTCTAAGTTGGGGTTCCCAAATGGTGGGGGATTTTCATGTGTACATCTGCGTATCTGTACGTTCGCTAACTAGCAGAAGTGTTTGCAGAAAACTGAAGGGGTGCTAAGAGTCTGAAGCCATTTAGGAATTATCCTTTGAATCAAAGGCAAAGTAATCACCTGGTGACTTCTTCAGGCAGGGAAATAAAATCAGCACAGTGAATTATTATTTTTTTTTTAAATTTCAAGCTCTGTCACATTGAAAACAGCTGTAACGATAACTGATCTACATTAAACTTTTTTTGGCAGGAAAAGCTGTGCCAGTCAGACACTAAACACCACTTTACCTCACTAAACAATCACACAACTGCCAGGAAGCAAATTCAGTGCTGAGACAGTACTGAATCTTGGGATACAAGTTATTGAAAATGAGTACTGGTGATTTGGTACCAGTTATCTGGTACTGGCAATCAAAGGAAAGCGCTTTGCAGAGCTTGCTGCTCTCATTTTTGGCTGGAAGTGCAGAACCTGACATAAAAACACAACAGAAGATATATTACTAAAACTAAGTCAGACTATTCCAGAGCTAAACACTGCCTGGTATAAAACTCTACCCTTGTACAGAGGAAAAGAGGAAAATACGGCAAAAGTTAGTCACATTATTCTGTGTGTAACCGGAGGGTAGATAAGCAGTATAGTGACAACACCAGAGAGTGGGAATGTATTTTGATAGGAAGGGGAATGGTGGATTTGAGAATTGCTGATTTATGAGTCTTTGTTCAAGTCTCTTCATTATTATTTTTCTCTTGTTGCCATAGAAAGGATACAGATTCTGTGATTACTTCTGCCTGTACACTTCTGTAAATATTAAAACATACCAGTACATATCCCGACAGACATCTTCATATCCTGTGAACACATCCTGGCAGACATGTTTGCATCCTGTGTACATATCCCTGGGCTGTCTGCTGATCCTTGCCCAAAACCTTCTACAGAACTGTCTCAAACACTGACCCCTAAGCCAACAGGCGGGTCAATGCTCCCTGCACTGCATTTCCTCCAAGATCCGGTTTCAGTGCAGCGTGGTTGGAAAGGACTGAGGTTTATTTCCTGTCTTGAAAGCTGCTCAGGGAGTTCTGCAGCATCTGCTCAGCACTGCCATCATTCCTAGCTGGATTCATGCCCACACACCAAGGACGTTTACAGAGTTTTAGAGTATTCTAAGCAAGATTATTAGCACAACTTGACAACTACAATGAGGGCAAGAGTCCACCTGGAGGTACATACCTGACCATCGTTCTCAGGAACCAGGGTCGATTAACAATGGAAGGTACAGCCTCGTCCATCAGTGGATGTGTTTTGATGAAGTTCAGAGTATCATCCGGAAACTCGTTAGAAGTTACATATTTTTCTAACGATGTAGAGCCAGCACAGCAACCGGGCCTAATTAGAACAGGAGGGTAAAGCCAGAACACTTATTTGACGCTTGGTGTATATCTCCTTTTGTAACGAGGCACTCGGTGAAATCTGATGTGCCTTACAAGGGTTTAAACGGAGGATTGAGAAGTCCGGTGGACTTGTTCAGCCCCTCCTGGGAAGCATAAAATCTTGCTCTCTCCTCCACTCAAAAGGACTTAATATGTCACTTAAAAGCACAAAGACATTTCTTCAGCATGAGTAGCTGACACGCTACACAGCTTGTAGTTCATCCACTCACATGGAACCTAATAGTGCATATGTGCAGCTTGCTTGATGCTACTCATTGGCACTTGTGCTTTCTGATATGCAACTTGCCTAGCTGACTGCTCTTTGCTGGAATAAAGAAGTCTCTAACATACAGAAAGAAGTTGATTATTTTAGCATGCGTCAAAGAATGCTGCTTTCAGTCCTGTCTGGTAGAAAGTAGACTACTGGAGAAGACAACCCAGAAAGCATCCATGTAAACATTGGTTTTATCCTTCTTTCAATTTGGATGAGATGCTTAAGTATGGTAGCATATTGAGGACGTTCACTGAAGTTATCTAATTATTCTTTGCCAACTTAAATGCAAATCTGCTTATCCTATTCCTAAAATCTATCCTGCTCCTCAGAGGTAACTTAACCTTCCTGCCTGGACAGGTGATCTCTCCACAGGAAGCAGCAAAATGCTTTGCCAGTTCTTAATATTTTGTGGGTTATTTTATCCAACAAAAGGTCCATTTGAACCTATTTCCTACAGCATTATGATTCACAGAATCACAGACTGGTAGGGGGTTGAAAGGGACCTTTAGAGATCATCTAGTCCAACTTCCCTTCTAGTGCAGGATCACCTAGAGCAGGTTGAACAGGATTGTGTCCAGGCGGGTTTTGAATGTCTCCAGAGAAGGAGACTCTACAACCTCTCTGGGTAGCCTGCTACAGTGCTTGGTCAAATGATTCTTCAAGCCTTTGAGTCACTGTGAAATGGGAAGATGAAAGATGGACCATCCATTCATAAACATGCTGCAGTGTCTAATTTTCATCTGCTCTGGCATGAGCTCACATCAATGGAGCAATGCCAACTTGAACAAAATATAGTGCAAGTCCTATCATATCTGCCACTCAGATTTAGATAAATACTCAAACCTTAGGCAACTAAATGTTATGTATGAAGGTAGCATAGGACTGGAGGGGGCTAGCTGAGTCAAAGCATCCGGTCCCACACAGCTGCACAATGAACACTACATGCAGAGACTGTGTGCTCTGCCTCTTCGTACCTAAAATATTTTGTTTGTCTTGTAACTGCATTAGCACTAGAGGGAGAAAAAGAGAAAGCAAGGCATCACTGATCTCCTGGATCCTTGCAAGGGCACTGATTCATGAGCTGGCGTTCCCAGAGAACTCTTTTGGCACCATGGTGCCTAGGGTTTCTGTATATCTAATCTAGAAGCCTATTTCCTCCTAAAACCTAATCACATGATTGGATTAATCGTGTTTTAATCTCAAAACTGGTTTAATCGAGTAAACATAAAAGTGACTAAACTGGGCTCTGGACCTCAGCCAAAAAGGGAAGCGAGGTCCCTGAAAGGCTTTGGTATGTTTCTAAAAAATGCTAGGATCAGTAGGAACACTAATGTTTCTGTACCATACCGAGATATCCAAATAAAAATGACCTTATTTCAAAGGTGTCTTGTGCCTCTCATGCATTTCAACATGTTTTAGAAGTAATGATTATTTTTATTAAGCAGACAGATGGCCAAATGTTACTTGAAACAGTGTTCACCAATTCAGCTCAAGTCATCTCCTGCTGGCTTAGACGGAGCAGTATTATCCTGTCTTCATCATAACTGTTAGCCTGCTGTTGGCTCATCCCACAAACCCATAACACAACTTTCTCTTCTTCCTTCCCACTGAAAGAGAAGATTTCTCTTGCTCCTTTCCCCCTTCCCTGCCAATACTCTCTGTCTGAGTAAATTCCAAACAAATGACCTTGGAGCTCTCATGCAGCCTTGCACTACCAAGGCAGCCCATCACATCAACAAGTTGTTGAAACACTGCAAAAAGGAGATGAAAATTCAGCAGCAGTGCTAGCAGGTGCCTTGCTAAGGCTCAGGCTGATACAGACATAGAATTTGTCAGATTTTCCGGTTAAGTCCAGGCTCTTCTCTTGAGTCACAACTTCAAAATAAAGACAGCACAGGAATACTACAATTGGCAACTCTAAGACATGATGGGCCAAATTTGGATTTAGGCAGAAGCTCAGTTGCCACTACAGAGCTTTAGATAGGGTTTTTTTTTTTTGCAGTTACATAAGGTATCACAAGCAATGTAAAACATACATTAAAGCGGTAGAGCTTGACTGAGATAAATGTATTTGCTTTATCTGGATTCATACTGTGTTCTCAGAGCAAAATGCTGCGGGTGTAAATGAGTTAACAAGTGGCTGTCAACACCAAGTTATACGAAACGGGTGCTTGTAAGAAATACGAAGAGTGTGTAATAGAGGAGCCACATGCAAACATGAGGGAAGTGGAAGCAGGGAAAACAACTCATAGGAGGAATGAAGCAAATTGCATTTCCATTTTGATGGAATGCTGTTTTTTTCTGCCATGATGCATCCTCTGTGGCACGTAAATTGCATGTTAACTGCAGAACAGCAAACCACAGAACTGGTGCAGGCTTTGTAATGAGATATATCCATTACTGAACCAATTTGCAACAGGTGTGTAACTCATACCACTCTTAAGTGATAGATTATTCTGACGAAGTGGATCTGACACTGGCCTGATTTATGTTACAGAAATCTTCTTTAAGTGGGAAAATTCTCACTTGCATACCTTAGATCCAAATGCAACTCAATTTCTATTTTACTCTTACAACATGTATCTTCAATTGTATCTGCAACATACAAGGCTGTTTAAATTATCAAAAACCTCTGTTACGTGTGCAGGAACAGAACAATATCACTATAATTTAAACATACCTGGGCTTGGGCACCCGTTCATCAGGAACTGGTGTCCATGTGGAGTCTGGAGACTTTTGTTCTTTGAATCTCCCAGTAAATACATTGGCAATGTCAAGCATGTCATAGGCACAGACTGCAGAGCCAGGGATGCTGCAAAGTGACATTTCCCAGAAATTGTTACTCATTCTGCAGTTATGCATAAAATCTTGAGTGAAAAACATGCTGTATAGAAGTCTTCCTGTCACAGGCTACTCAATCCTGAACTCTGTAACCTCTGAGTATTGACAGGAAAAGCCAGCTCCATGGAAAAGTCTGAAATATACCAATCAGCAGACAGCTCCTGCCAGCACAACTTGTTTCAAAGCCTCTATAGAAAACAAGTAATTGCAATAATCTTGAAGAAGGGAAAGAATCTGGGAAATGCTGGGTACCACTGGCGATGCATGAGGAGTAATAGCCAGTCTCATTCAGAGCCCATTATTTGGAAATTCAAGTTCTTGTAAGTCACAACATCTCTCAGTATTAATTCTCACAGTCCCTGTCACGCCTCAAAAATACACCACAGACAGTTCAGAAGGTGGTGCTGATCAAACTGGGAGCATGCTGCAATGTGCCATTGACCTGGCATTTACATGTTATTAGTCCATCCTCCCACAGCCTCATCTCCGCTAAGTTTTCCCAGTGGAAAGGAGTTAACTACGCTCAGGAATTTGGTTACCTTGACGTATAAAGAGCTTCTAGAAGCAAATTCAATTTTATTTTTAGATCATAAAGTCGTAAATGTCAACTTTTTGATTATTTGCATGCAAGTGCACAATAGTGTTGTGTAAACATAATTACATCCTTACCTACATACTTTCTGAAAGTGTTAGGGGTTTCCCATGGTCAGCCACTTGGAAGCATGTATTATTCATTTTCTCACCTCTCATTTTTTTACACATAAACTACCATATTTGTGTCTGACTTTCACCGCTTGATTTTATCAGGTAAATAGCATGAACTCAGCTGGGTGAGGCTTTCAATCCTGCTTTTAGCTAGTAGGTTGTAAAGGTATATAAATTGATAGAAAACTGTTTGAATATTAAAAGGTTTCAAAAGGTCTATTACTGAAGGAAACAAGAAACAATTACAAGGGACACAGTATTAGTCGTACTTTGATCTCCAGGGGTTGTACCTTTATATGGAAGGAAACCTCAAAGCTCTATTTTAACATGATACTACACAGTAAGAGTTTTAAACAGCCACACATATGTCAATATAAGAGTTAGTCAAGTGTATATTTGGCCACGCACAGGACCTCACCACAAAAGACCTCAAGACCCTCTCCAGCTAGATTTTGCACTTTGCTGAATTAAACCTTAGATTAAAAAAAACCCTAAAATCTTGGAAGTGTGCTATACAGAACTACAAGTGGTGAGAACCATGCTCAACACGTAATGACACAGTGATGGAGGGATCGCTGCGCTCAGAAGAATGCAACAGCTTTTACTCTTGAGGACAGCAGTTTGTGGGTCCACAGTGTGATAAAGCCATAAGGACAGAGTACTGTAGGTCACAAACAAGCCATTTCCCAACCACTGGACTACAACCCATCACCAGCTCCTACCCTGGGTCACCTTGCATTAGACTGGGGAATCTCTTCCAGCACACTCTAGGGGCAAGTTTTGTTTCAGAGATTAAGGATATTTGTTGCAGCTTTTCATTAGTGGAGGAGGAATGAGAGAGATGTGTTCATGTCAGAGGGAGGTCTGTTAATGAGGTGTCTCCAAGCTGTCTTGTGTGCCTTTCTGTCACCTTCAATAGCTGATGAAAACTGGGGTCTATAAAACAGTACCTTGATTTTAACACCAAGTACTCAGATTTCAGAATGCAGGGTTCAAGGAAAAGTATTATTTACGACACACCACAGGAAATATAGCGGAGGGGGAGGACAATCTCAATTTTGAGATAATCTCAAGATACAATCTATTTTTTTTTTATGCTGAATCTGTTTGCTCACTTGTTTTTATTAATCTAGTTTGCATAAAAAGATATTATCTTAATTTAAGCCTGTATTCCCTATTGGTGGCATAATTATTCCGTTGCTGTTCCTATCGTTTTGATGTCAAGAGCAGCGATTATACATTACAGGCCTGGGTTTACTCTTATTTGAAGTCAGTTCTGTGCATGACCTCACTGAGGTCAGGCTTTGACAAGAGGTGGCAAGTGTACAGCAAAACCAGATGAATTTCAGCAATAAAATTCCCCCTTCAGCTCAAACATTACCTTGTGAAACAGCAATATATTTTTTAATTAGAATGCTATTATTTTTTTAACTTCTCTGGGAGACCTCAATAATTAGATACAGTTACTCTCCTAATAACTTCTAGAGAAACATATTATAACATGTAATGGAAATAAAATCTTTACAGTTGAACTGATGTTTTTGGAAAACCCTGCAAACAATGAATTACAGGTGGGTGTTCTGGGCACCCTCCTCCCCAGCCAGCAGGAGAGCTTAGGATCTTAGCTCTCACAGGAGAAAATATGAGTCAGTAAGTATGCACGAAATAAAGAGGAGGTGTACTAACGTGGTTCTTGGGGGTGTAGATGTAAGCAGGACAGACCTAGTCCTTTCTCTGTGAGAAAAAAAAAACAACAAAAACCCACCATATTTTCTCTTTAGAATAACATTCTGCAAGTTACATGCTGCAAAATTTCTTGGTGGCCAGTCTGGATTATTCCCATGTAAACAGAAGTATGTCCAAGGAACGTGTCTAGATAGTAAATGGCTGAAAGCTGCTCTAAATTATCAGACGTAAAATGCAGCAAGCAATACCATGGTGTCTTAAAATGAGACACAAACTTCCGTTAAGTGCGTGGTACGTAATTATTACATTGCAGGAGCAATCACTTCTCGTACCTTCACGGAGTAAAAAGAAACTGCAAAACATAAAGGAAACAGAAGGTAAAAGGTTATTGCGCCTATTACCTATTATATGGAGTGGAGAAGGTTGCTAAAACAACATCCCGGCCATTGAAATGGATAACATCTGTAACTGCCTGCAGTATGTTAAAGTAGAAGTGTGAATCGCCAGGAACTGAGCAGTTCAAACGAGCCTTGAGAAAGGAAGTCCACTGTTTTTCCAGCACTCTCTGAGATCCTCCCATGTCATTTTTGCAAACCTGAGCCACCCTTGGGAAAACTACCTGGAAGGAGCAGAGCAAAAAAAAAAACAACAGAGAAAATGAGATGTTTGTTTGACCTAAAAGACTTGGTTGGAATTCTGCTTTTAAAACATTTGGAATGACACAGCAAGGTGCTTAATTTAATCCCATGTTTCCATAATCTGTGACAAATAAGAAACAGAGAAAAATTCAGTTTTGCAACAGTGTGCTACAAAAGATAAGGCTGTGGCATTCACTATACAGCCATAAATCCTTCAGGAGATCTGTTCTCATATAAAACTAATTTCCATACAGACTGCTTAGCTTTCTATTTCCCCAAACAAAAGCACATTTTATATTCACAATCCCTGCAACCCACGCTGCGTGCTCTGACTCTTCTGTTTTCAGCACTTAAAAACTATGCAAATCTTGCTGGGCATTTATTCCTGTCCTCCACCTTTGTGACCTTGGTCAGCTTAGTCAGAAAGCTATTGCGAAATCACGAAAAATGTAGAAAGTGTTTAATTATTCTTTGCAGAACAGCAGAGCACAAAATTTCTGCCCCTGTTTGCTCAGCACTCCAATTCAGATTTCTTAAATGAAAGTATCTCCCTGCTTTGGAATCTATTTTTAACAATTGCCTACTATGCTGAACTAACTACATTTGCTGTGTGCTTTTTACGGTTTGAGAATAGAGCTTCCAGCATACACCGTCACTGTAAGAAACCACCCTGTTTCCTTTCAAGACAGTGCAATGTTTCACTCCAACCAACCTTTTAACTTGAACGACAGGAATATTCTCAAAATGATGACCTTGTCATCATGATTTATGGTTCTCATTTCAAGGTCACTCCTAACAGCATTGGGCCAAGAATAGCACATGTTTTCCTCCCCCTGAATCTGACAAAGTCATACAAGGCAATGCTTTTGCCCTTACCTTTCCCATGCTGTTGTATTCCACCGCTATCTCCCGGAAGAAGAAGTAAATGTAATTGCCATAGTCCACTGCCTGGACAAAGTACGGTTCTAGAAAAAAACCCCAAGACATCCTATTTAGGCACCATGTACAGCATATAGTGTGCAAAGAGAAGTCAAATACGTTCACATTAAACATCCAAAGGTGAAATGCTTGCATTAGGCAAACTTGCTCGGTTTTCAGCACCAGAAACATCACCTCCACAGAAGAATCACTGTCTGGGGACAGGAGAGCTGGGGATAAGTCTGTACAACATCACTGCAAGGCAGTTAAGCATTTGCCACTAATACATCCTCCTGCATGGAGTACGAGGAAAAGTAAAGAGGCCATATATAATTGTATGCCTGAGGGGTCCAAGCAGCGCTCTTTACGGCACGCAGGCTGCGTGTGGAAGGAATAACAAACCACGTAACTGTTTCTGCCCACACGTGTCTGTAGCAGCAAGCAAAGTGGGATAGCTAAAGTCGACACCTGGCAAAACATTTCTGCATGCAGAAAAAGACTTCAAACTATGGCTTTGCTCCCTATTAAAATCACTCCAAATGCTAACTATTCATAACGCCTACGTGAAGCTAAACAGCACCGTTCTTAACAATGAGGGCATTTAGAGCACAGAAATTGCCTAATTCAATCGCAGCTGTACAGTCCCTAAGAACTATAAAAGAAAGGCTTTGTACAATATTCCCATAATTTTATTTTCATTGATGAATCTTAATGTTACAGGACAAGCCCTCTATACTTCATAAAGCCTTGACTGCCCCTAACCCTAACGCAGTCCTGGGGCAGGAATATTTTCAAACACAGACCAAGTTCCAACTTTTACATCCAACAGCTGTAAACATATGGATTTCAGGTTGGAAAGCTCACTGGAATATATATTCTGATCTACCGCACTCACAGTTTCTGTCAGATCCAGTAACTTGGGGTCAGGAGAATAGGGAAAGAGATAAACAGATCAGTGTAGACATGTAATTTAGTTCCTTCTTTCTGCCAGAAAGTGTTGGTGAAATGAAATGACAGAGAGGTCTGTCAGGAATCCAAGACTCTCATCAGAGATGCTGCTTTTTTAGTTTTGTTTGTTTACCTACCTTTCAGCCACTTTGAGTCATGTTTAACTGTCCGCAGAGTTGGGCTGTCTCCAAGGCTCCGGTATATGACTGCATCTATTGCAAGGAAGTCGGTCACTGTGGCAGAATACAGCTTTCCCTCTGGGGAGGAAGGAAAGAAGAAACAAGAGGGGAGGAGCATTAGAAATAACATAATTGCTTTCTCTCATCAGTCAGATGAGATGGGGCAAATGAAATCATCACAATCTCTGTAGGAACACTGAAGGGAAAAAAAATCCAGGGAGGTAAATGGGGCGAGCAAGTCGCCAGTTTTCAAAGTGATAATTTCAGATAGATGCTGTGAGAGAAGAAAACTCATGGAGTAATTCTTCTCCAGTCTAGGTAAGTCATACTGAACTACTCTATCCAGTTTCGCTGAACACTGCTCTGGCTCAATGCTTTATGAGCATTTTTCTGCCAGCATATGCGAGCAAAATAGGTATGGGGAAGCTGCAACAGAACTGTTAGTTTTAACTGGAAGGGCAAGCCAGATGGGTCTAAGAGACTGTCAGCTAAGTGACACTTACGCAGATTTGTCCCATTGAGAGCACTTCTCCTCTGCCACAGATCACCAGCAAAAAATTAAACAGTGTGCAGGAAGCCCAGGCGGAACAGGGATGCAAAGAGATGGAGGAGAATTGCCTATCTATGTTCTGTTTCTAAAATGTGTTTTAGGCATTTTGTGCATGAATTATGCATTCCTCTCTGTTAAAGAACTGGAGGACAAGTGATAAGAAAGGGTCTACAAGAAGGCACCCCAAGGACAACCAAAACATGCAAAACTATCAGGAGGTAAAAGCATGAGCTCCAACAACATTTCAAAATTGCGTTTGCTGTCTAATCTGTCTGCAGGTCATGGTAACTGTACAGGGCTGTTTTTGTGTGCGAGATAGACCTTGGAACATGACGTCTGGTATAAGCACAAGCATCATGGCACGAGGACAGCAACTTGTGTCTCCGTTGTGTTTACATAAAAATCAGAACGGCTTACATCTCCTTTGATGGATTATGGGGGGTGCTCAGTCCTGGAGGCACCAGCACCGAGGACATACCCAGGACAAATCAGAAAGGCTTCTATTGGTCAAGCTCTCCTCACAGCACTTACAGACAATGTTTAATTTTAGCTCAAGATTTAAAAATTTGACTGTTTTTTATTAGCAGGACTGTACTCTTTGTTCTGAGCCCCACAATTCCCATCATTATTTGGCTATTTAAAAATGGGGTTTTCTCTTAGCAAGACCAGAAAAAAATAATTACAAAAAAAAAAGTAGATACTAAAAACCATTTTAAAATAGAATAAAAAGCTGAATTGTTTAGATATTGATGTCCGAACTCATGTTAATACAATCACACATTTATTTTCTTTCCTGCCAAGTTCCTGAAGACCATGTGACCAATTACAATTCTTACATATTAGCTGTAATAGCTGCAAGAAGAGCCATATTCATGTAAGTGCCCCCAACAGACTCAGATGAGCTGGATTAGTGCCCTAAGCTGCTCTAAAACTGCTTTTCACTGCACTCTGAAAAGTCATCATGGCTATCAGTATGTATGGCATATCAAACAGTGATTTTCTGAAGCCAGCAGATTTACAGGATATATTCTGCAAGAATTTATTTGAATAGTATACAATTTATTCTGAATCATCATGAAAGAGTAGGATCTTTTCTATAAATACTCTATTTTCAAATTATGCAAGGACTTCTTCAGTGACAGAGTGGGAGTCATCTTAACAAAATTCAGCTGCATGCAAGGTAAATGTTTACATTAAGTTGGTCATAAATACTTTCTCGGCCAGTACAGTGAGAAAGGCCCTTCTGAAAGGTGATTCAGACGGCACTAAGAATGGGAATCTGAGACACGTGGGGAAAAATCTTTCTCTGAAGGTGTCTCTCTCTTTCCGTGGTTTATGAATTACCTGCTACAATCAGAGAATTTCTGCTTTATGTTCTTTTGACTGTAATTAAGAAATTATATACTACCACCATCATCGCTATTATTTTTGAACAAAAGGCCCCATTTATTTACACTGTAGAGAACAAAATAAATAAAAAAAAGCAACCTGCTATAAAAGCTCTCCTTTATAAATTAGATAATGCCATCTCAAATACATTAATGCTTAATGCAGTCCTTTGGCCACGGACTGTCTTATATCTTCAGAAGAATAGCCTAAGTATTTCCATGTGAACACTCAGGCTCTACTTTGTAGCATCGCACCTGCTGAAAAGGACTGACATTATCATGGGTCACTTCTGTATTATCTTTATCACCCATTTTACAGCCAAATCTAAGAAAAGATCAGCAGAGTTCACACTAAGAGTAGTTCAATCAAGAAATAATTCAATCAGGAATTCATGAAGAGAGGTACAAAAATACCATTTCATAATCAACAGCCCAAATTAACTCCAGTAATAAGTACTCACTTTTTTAAATTATTGTGAGAAATCAGAGCTAACTGTATTCTGCTTCGTACAGTATAAATCATTATTATACCAACACATTTTTCTTTTTTCTGTCTACAACAGCAGGTAACACCACATTGAGATGTTTTCTGCTTTAAAACAAAATCACCTTCCCTTTCCTTTTAGACCTCGAAAACTGGACATCACAGCATGTTCCCTAACTTCCTTTTATTATGAAAGTTAACTTAATCTTAGTTGTTGAAGACCACATCCTGCCCACTCCCCATTAAAGTTCACACAAGCCATGACTTTCCCTGACTTTTCCAGAAGCCAGATGCAGCCAGAAACGGTGCCTCACACTGGTCTGGCATCATAGTATCATGAATCCAGGAAATACTGAAATATTGAACCAGGAAACTGAGACTTCAGTCAATGGTTATGGTAGTGAAGCTAATCCCAGAGACGGGAAGGCTTCCATGCTAGTGATTTCCTTACACTCCCTATTTTTAGTCATTATTCACTCCCTTTGCCACCTTTTAGATTTTGGCATTCTGGACTTAAGACACACAGTGGCAAGCGCAGGCTGCAGGACAGAAGGCAAACCCTTTATTTCCATCACTTTACCTGCAAACAATGCAACGTTGGCATGCTTTGCATCATAGGGACACCTGGCCATTCCACTGAATTCATCTCCCAGGAACTCCAGGGTATCCATCTGAAAAATGAAAGGGAGCTCGTCAGATAGAGAAACAAAACTTCTTACCCATTTTGAGGCTTATGACAGTGTTTCTTCTTTTCTGGGCAGGGAGGAAGGTTCTTTCTCTAACTGTGCTCCTGACTATGAATTAAAAATCCTGACAAAAAATCACAGTGTTAAATAAAATCAGTCTGAAAAAAAGTGTGTCCAATAAGACATGCGTTCTTTAGGAGCTAATCACTCTTACCCCGACACATTTTACAAAAGTCTTCAGTCTATATTTTATCTGTACACAAGCTTCCTGTTGAACTGCAGCAGGCTATGTGGTCTGTGGTTCTGGCAAGGATTCAAAATTTACCCTCAACAGTGATCCAACAGAAGCGCTCTTATACACAGAAAAGACTGCAAGCCACAGCAGCCAGAAGAAACAACACTAGGACAATTATCTGTGTGTGCATTTTTCTCCCCGAAGTCCGGAGATCCTTCTGCTCTAGTCTCAACAGTGGTGCTCTCTCCCTTGATTTGCATACTCAGAAGGATGCTCTCCAAGTCTTACTGTATCACTTGAGTCTGTGTCACGGAGAAATCCTCTTATCATCAAGCAAGCATTAATCTGTGCAGAAATTGTAAAATCTGAGGCTTAAGTGTAACTCTTGGGAAATAAATTCACCCTGGGCACAGATAATGATACAAATATACAGATCAACTTTATGCCAAGTTCAAGAGGGTTTAGTGAGCTACAGGGGAAAGGTACAGCTCTTACCTCTTTAAGATTCTTATACTACCGCATTTTGGGAATAAGGATCTTTCTAGCATATTCAAGTAACTTGAGCAGCTCATACTGTATAAATCATATACTATACAGATTCATTGAGCATGAAAAATAACCCACGCAGCACCATCAACTATTCCAATCAACTTGTAGCTTGTATGTTACAGCACCCAAGTACTCCAATGGACAATTTGTCATAATTTGTTTTCTGTTGTGCAACCTTTCTGTCAAAATCCACTCTTGAAGGCAATTAGCTGTGTTTACTCAAGGGCTGAAAAGCCTCCCAAGTGATAGCTAGGGGAAACCAGTTATGGTCCTGAGCAACTTTCCTTGCACTGAGCCCTGGCTGATCAACCCTTCCATTGGCAGTGTGGAGGGACAGCCCTGTTTTCTGTTTGGCACCTCTTTAGTTCTGTCTCTCTCTAGCGCAGAAATACACGCAGGAAAGGCCCGGGTTGGAGAGACCTTCTGCTGACTCCCAGAGGTATCACTGCCCAGCCCCTGCAGCTCAGCTACAGGTGAGAAGCAGTCTGCAGAGGCCATGCACCACAGGGAGTGAAACACCAGCAGTAAGGGTAAGGAGGGCCATTTATATCCCTCAGGATGCCAAGGAAATCTGTGTCTGTATTAAAAGACTTGCTTTCTAGCAAGGGACTGGTTGAGATTTGTTAGCTGCATTAATGGTATTGAGAGCTAAAAAATAACAAACTGTGCTGGAAGACTAAATACAGCACTGAGATCGAGAAGCTGTGCTGCACACTAGGAATGGGATGCAAGGAAAGGAAGAAGAAATGGTGGTTAACAGAGCAGCTACCTGTACCACACAGGTGTCACGATGCAGGCTTGTGCTTTTATTCAAATTTGATTCTTTCTCCACAGATTGAAACAAAAGACTATGCTGAGCTTCTCTCCTGTGTTTCCTAGACTATATCCGTCACAGTGGCTAAACAAGGTAAAGCAGCATTGTAGAAAAAGCAAGGAAGAGCAGCAATCACAGCGAATATGACTAAGGAAGTTGTTTTCCTGGATGTTAATGTCTTTACTCTGCGTTTGGGTTTTGGGTTTTTTTGGCAGTAATTCCGAACACAATTGAATGAATGAGAATTGTGTCGTGATTTTATCAATAGCAGCATTAGCAAAGCTAAATTTTCTTTTTCTTGAAGAAGGATGAGAAATGACCTGTGGGACATAGCAGTGCCTGGAAAAGCAGAGTCTGGGTATCAAGGGTCTAAGTGAATTCATTTCAAAGCTACTCCAGAGACATCCACTGTTGGGGGTTATATCAGATTAAATCGGTGCAAGCCTGAGAAAATGGGAAATTTTCAAATAAACAGGCCCTGTTAAAATGCAGATGACGGGGGCACACTATGTCAAAGGAAGAAACAGAGGTCAAAAAATTAATGTTGATTATCCATGGACCAGCACATTTTTCTACATTGCTCCAGGTAATATTTTGGCTTTTCGGATTCCCAGCTAGCGAGGAGTACATCACCCTCCTGCTGTACCTTTCCCTGTGGAGATCTGCTGTCAATCACTTTTACAGCACACAATGCCATAGGATCTCTACAGCTTCCGTATTTGCTGGGTCCCCAACACTAATCATTCCAGGTTTTGCTGTGCTGAGTCCTCAAGTGTCTTGAGAACTGGCTCTGGTATTGAGAACAGTACAACGGAGATGATACTTAAAACATGCTACCCCAGAGGTAACCTTCAGCATAAGCCTGTGACTTGATGCGGGTGTCAGTGACAAGCTGTGGAACTTTCTGAGGAGTGACCACATCCCCAGGCAGGGATCTGAAGGACTCTGCACCCATGGAGGGCAACGCAAAGTGGCAATAAACTCTGACATACAGGAGTTACGTAAGTAAGTAATCAGTCCGAGCACAGCGCAGAAATCCAATCAACATTGAGATCTGTAGCAGTGAAACAGGTCAGGATAAATGCTACAGAGTTAAATGATGTGCTGTTGAATGACAACGTCATGCTGTTGCCAGCATAGTCACAATAAATCCAACAGAAAGACAAGGCGTAAATGAAATCCCACAAGCAGATCACATACCTTGTAGTTCCTGCAAGAAGGGTTGAATGCATTTGTTCCACAGACAAACAATGTATCCTCATTTCTTTTTAGGAGAACCTTAATAAAATTATGACATTCATCCTGAAGAAAAAAACAATAAAAAGTACTTCAGCTACTGCATTTTGGGTGTCTGGTTTTATTTTTGTGCCATGATTTTTCATTGTCAGGTCTAAAATGAAATTGGCTGGTAGCCACTGTGATATTCTGGGCTTTATTTCAACTATGTTTAACTGGCAATGAGCAAGACGCAATTGATTTATATTCTAGTGGTTTAAAAATTATTATAAAGGACTGAAGATATCATATTCATATTATATCTCAGATTCTGCTATTGTTCACATAGGTGAACATTTTTTTGAATGCTGTTGCTGTCCTCAGGAACGGAAAATCCTTTCTTCTTCTCAACTATCTTGCTATACCAATGCAATGTATTGGCATAAAGCATCTGCAACTAGAAAGGGAAGCAGGTGTAAAGAATCAAAGATTCTGCTTCTAATTCTGATACCGCTTGTTCTAGTTATAGGTTACAGTAGGGTAAAATTGGTGTGGGAAAGAGTCCTTCTACAATTGTACACATTCATGCTTTCTGATTCTTTACACAAACTTCTCAGTAAATTGCTGCAGGAGGATAGACATGGCATCACCTGGAGTACTGTGTCCAGTTCTGGGCTTCTCAGTTCAAGAAGGACAAGGAACTACTGGAGAGGGTTCAGCGCAGGGCCACTAAGATGATTAAGGGCCTGGAGCACCACAATATGAGGAAAGTCTGAGAGAGCTGGGTCTGTTTAGCTTGGAAAAGAGGAGGCTGAGGGGGGATCTTATCAATCCTTATAAATATCTAAAGGGTGGGTGTCAGGAAGATGGGGCCAGGCTCTTCTCAGTGGTGTCCAGTGACAGCACGAGGTGCAACGGCCATAAACTGGAAAACAGAAAGTTCAACCTGAGGAAATACTTCTTCACTGTGAGGGTGACAGAGCACTGGCACAGGCTGCCCAGAGAGGCTGTGGAGTCTCCTTCTCTGGAGACATTCAAAACCCGACTGGACTTGTTCCTGTGTGATCTACTCTATGTGATCCTGCTTTGGCAGGGGGGGTGGACTAGATGATCTCTAGAGCTCCCTTCCAACCCCTACCACTCTGTGAATCTGTGAATTTCGCTTTTGCAGCAATAGTAAGCAAAATCAGTACACTACACTCTATGTCCAAAATCCCCAGTGCTTTAAGTATTTCAGGATATTGCTGTGGCTCCTGTCGTAATGTTTTATCACATTAAGAGTAAACTATTTCTGCAAATTAAAGCCTTCAGTAAGTTGATGGAAAAAACAATTACTGGCAAGAAGCGAATGGCATGATACACTCCACATCACAGACAGCAGCCTGAGATAATAGTGAAGCAACTAAACTAAAGTGGCAGATGCAGAAGAAAAGAAAATTGCGTACCTTATGTTTTCCCTTCATTCTGCATGTGTCTACATCAGCTTGTCTAGATTTCCATGTCAATTTCTGCAAGGATCAAGAAAGAAATCAATTAGAGCCCAGAGGTTGTTGCATTTGATTTCAGAAGTCCCTTAGGGGAGACTTGCTGTTGAACATATATTTATTGAAAGCTTTCTGCACCCTTTCTCCATGATTAATTCACCACAACAATGAAAGATCAGTGATGTGGAGCATTCACTTAATTTTGTGTTGCCATCTATTCATTAGACTAGAAACTATCCTTTTTTTTTTAAAGCTTAAACCAATGGAATTCAGTGATAGGCCAACTTTCAAAAATATCTGCACTTTTCTTAAAAGTACTAGATGCTCTCTTCCTTTAATTTGCTATTGGTCTGCAAATCAGAATAAACGTTTATGGACTACAAAACCTAACTGGATCCTAAATGAAATATGTATTCTGGAAGACAAATTTTAGATTAGCAAAGAAATCAAATTCAGGTAATTCTTATCATGTCAAGTCAGCTAACAGGCTCAGAGAACCCTCCATCTATCAAGACACTGCTGACTTTATCTGCTAATACTCTTTCTCCAAAACATTTACAGATAAATCCCAGACTGGACTTTCTTGCAGTGAGTTTCAGGAATGGTCAAATGTGGTAGGCTGATTAATTTAAATAAAACTGTATTTAAAAATGCATGGCTCAGGATAGTAACCCCTTAAACACTACAGCCATGACAGTCCCGACAGTGTTTCCCATTAGTAAACTGAGGCACTGTGCATTCATGAAGGGCCCCAAGATGAAAGAGCAACCATGTAAGTACCAAGAGTAACCATGGCTTATTTCCATTACAAGCCTGTGCCCTCACTTTTTGACAAGTAATTGGTCCTAAGCTCATCTTCACCATCATTCATAGTTACAAGGAAACACTCTCCACTCCTGCAGTGGAATTCATCCAATGCCCAAATTCGCATGATCTTCTGGACCGAGGCTGTGTTTGGCTGGCACATATTACGCAATGTTTACACAATGCAAAGCAGCTGAAGGGAGATTATTTCTAGCATGTTTATGCTAATATACAATATGGTAATGCAGACAAAGCTCTTCTTAGTTTGAATATAACTTTCCATGGAGATAATGGGAATATGTCTACAAAGTGATGTTATAGTAAGATTCTATTTAGTGAGTACTTGCATGAGTGAATAAAATTTGTGTGCATGAAAAGACATAAATAGCATTACTTTTACGATGAAAGTTTCAGTATACTTAATTGGGATAGTATAGCTGTTATAGAGAACTGCTGAATATAAATGAAAAGATGTTTGACAGATGTTCCATCAGGGACCTCACTGTATTTCAGTACGGATTGCTTATCAGCCCAGCTAAATCACTTATCAGAAATTCACAGAGGACATGATTGCTATTCTAGCTTTCCTCAAATATGATTAGCAATGCCATCTTACTTGCTTATTACAGTTTTTACAGCAGCGCTGACAATTTGTTTGAAACAATGTCATCTTCCTATTTATTTGAAGCTTGCTCTAGTGTCCTTGGTTTCTGGATGATGATAAAAGCTACTTACTTTGCTAAAATAAATTTCTTCTGTATGTGATGTGTCCATATCAACAGTATAAATATGGTCCCTGTAAACAAAGGCAAACGAATGCAAAGTCAAATGGAGTAGTCAGACAGTTCACTTTCTATGAAGAGAGCTATCTATCACAAGATAATCCATAATCCATTCAAACAAAGATCACAGGTCTTACCAGGGAACATTACTGACAGCATTGCCTGCTTCTCTCAGAAAAGCACTTTCATATATAAACTATCTTCCTTCCCATTAAGAAAAAAAGAAAAATGCAACAAAACTTGAAAGCAAGATTCTTTCTCAAAAGCAATTATTTGAATAAATGAGATTTTGCAAAGGAGATGAGCCTCATATAATTTCTGCTCTATAGCTCCTGCAGCAGATGCCATGATCTAGCATGCAGATGTTTTTGCACATCCTGAAATCAACTACAATAGTTCTGAGGCAGCCTTTGCCAGATTTCTGGGCTAACAGTCACTGTGCGACATTTAGCTATTCAGGGTTAAAAAAAAGGCTAATGCTTTTCTTTTCTTCTCTTTTCTTTTCTTCTCTTTTCTTTCTTTTCTTTTCTTTTCCTTTCCTTTCTTTTCTTTCTTTCTTTCTTTCTTTCTTTCTTTCTTTCTTTCTTTCTTTCTTTCTTTCTTTCTTTCTTTCTTTCTTTCTTTCTTTCTTTCTTTTTTTCTTTCTTTCTTTCTTTCTTTCTTTCTTTCTTTTTTTCTTTCTTTCTTTTTCTTTTTTCCTTTCTTCCTTTCTTTCTTTTTCCTTTTTTTTTTTTTAAATTACGCATCTAACCTGAGCTGTGATGATTTGATTGACAATATTGCAGGCAAAAGGCTGTTAGCCACAAAACTGTTCCCAGAGATCATTCTTCTCTTCACACAATGGTGGCCAAACTAAACTGTAAAATACTCCTCTGAAAAAAAGTACACATTTCTTGCTTGCATTTACTTTCCTGTTTTCCTGAGGACCTGTCCCTTACTACAACTAGGTGCCCATCTCTCCTTGGAAAGAAGAAACAGACTCAGCTACTCAGGTAAAGAGATATTTTTAAACATTCTCCTCTGTGTAAAGTGAGAACAAGGACATCTCCCATGGAACCTAAAATTCGAAAAAAAACCACCAACCCACAACGCTGTAGTAACTGCCACATGAAATTGGGACTGACCATCTCATTTCTTCCTTGAAATAACACTTGCTTTTTTCAAAATGCAAGAAGCTGTGCAGCTGGGGCATGATCCACAGCATTGGAGGGGTCTGCTGAAAGTAGGATACAGATTGTTTCCATTTTAGAAATCGCTGCTCTCAAAGTTACCTTAATTTTACTGGGTTTTGGGGAAACAGTACTGGTCTCTTAAATAGAGCAAACACAAAACACTTCTGTAAGAGGCATAAGCAATGCTTTTCTCATGTGGAGAAAAGAGGAAGCATTGTTGCAGGGAACTGGCTTTTAAAAATCTACTGTCTGCTATGATGCTTGGGGCTGTTTGCTTTGTAAGATGCCAAACTGAGGAGTTGTGGGTTTTCTTCTCCTCCAGACTCTGTAAAACCAGAGCTGTCATTTACTTCCAAGATTGGTTTAATGCTTCAGTTTATTATTTGCCTGACTTTACTGGCAGAGCAGTGGTCAGGGTTGGTGCTGGACCAAAATTACATATTAGCACGGTATCAGCTTCATAGATTATTGCATGGTTCCATTTTTATGTACATCACTCTCTGTTGCTGTCACTCCTACTATATAAAAGTGGGAACAAAATCTCTTGAATTGCAAATTAGGTGCGGCTGGAGCTCTAAAAACCTTCTTCCAGCACAGCACTCTTGATTTTAATCATCAGTCTTGCCTTCTAGTGGTTATGATTTTTTTCTCTTTAAATGAAACAATTATAAAATACAGTGGTGGTATTCAGAATGAGGCTTTAGTTCCACTCTCGATAAAAGAGCTTTCAGGGGACTTACTTTCTGGTTCAAGCAACAGTTCAAGAAAACTGAGCTGCTAAGTTACGGGATTATCTGAAAAAGGGTTAGTATCAGGCAAATTACATATAATTTTCTCATGCCATATGTGAGACATAGTTGCTGACAGTGTCAGCAGAGAGTGAAAGAGCTGTCAAATTCAGGGGAGGGCTCGCTAAACACGGACAATGTGGGATTGTCCTTGCCCTCCTTTTCCCACTGCTGCCCACCTCCTACTATGTACTAGCTGTGGTATGTGTACAGCTCGCTGCTGATTAAGTTATTCTAACACAAATTGACTTAATCCCAGAGCTTCCGTTTTTCCCACCTCCAGTCAGCAGAACCGAGTTTTGTTGCCATGGCGTAATCTTGTGGAGGAAGGGAATTTAAATAATGCCACCGGCGGTGCGTGACCCTTGGCCACTCAGGGCATCGTCTGGAAATGTGGGACCGCAAACGAGGAGGGAGCCATCCCCGATGCTTTGCGGGCTCAATAAACCGTTTTGTACATACACACGAGGGGTGACAGATAATGTGAACAAAAGCTGCCACTGCACAAGACAATGGGAGGAGGAGACATGGCAGACCTAGAAAAGGGGGTGTGTGTATGGGTGTGGGTGAGTGTGAGAGAGACAGCGAGGGAGTACCCTTCCCATGAGAAAAAAGAAAACAGAGCTGGTCCTTTGCAGACTGCAAGCCAGATATTTGGACAGCATGGCTTCATGGGCTTCAGCTGAGGTATTCTAATTTATACTGTCTGGTCATCTCTGCCTCCTAATATGAAGTAAACCCTTTCCGAAGTGACGCAGAATTTTATTTGGTAATAGCTAATACAGGAGTCACACACCCCATATGACAAAACAAGCAACTGACAGAAATTCAGTTCTATGCCAGTCACTCAGTAATAAACTATTCGTGGTTCTCAAATGTGAGTTAGTCCTCTCCTGCACAGGGAAACTGTCTGCAAAGTAAACGCTGGATTTTCTAAAACAAGCAAACAAAAAAAAAATCAACCCAAACCAAACAACCCCAAAATAAAAACTCTCAATGCTTAATCATTTTGTTTTGATTGCTTTTCAGATAATTGAGTACAAACATAAACTCAGCATAGCTATATTTCAATGTCTAAAAAAACCATCATGAAAGCAACATCTGATACGAAAGCTAAGGGATTTATATTAGCTACAATTTTCAATGAATCTTGTTACAAAACTCTTTGAGAAACATCTTTGATTGTGTACGCATTTGCTTCAATCTCTAGATTTACTACTACCTCTAATGGAGATGAAGCATTGCAGTTGTAAACTTCCATTCACACTAGTTGTCAAAGGATGACTCATTTTCTGAAGTTTATTACTTAAAGATAAAAATGACCTTTGAATTTTAACTTGGATCACACAGGTTTCTCAGCCCAGCAGGGATTTTATTCAGTAACACGTGGAGGGGAAAAGAATATGTCAAAGAGTTTTTGAGTTACCATAGGGAAAAAGTCTAAGAAGATTTTCTGGGCTTGTGTAAGCACAAAACAGACCGTGCCTTTATTCTTCTTTGTAGGTCACTAGACCTAGGAGTATGCAAGCACTCTCACTGTAGTAAGCTGTTTTATACAAACGTATTACATATAATATGTAAGAATGCATATTCACACACCAGTACACATACTATCCCCCAAATATTATCATTAATAATATAATATTTGCACACAGTGGTTTCATTTCCCAAAATCTTTCCTGGGTTTTCCTGCTGTAATACCAGTTGCTTGGGCACTGCGACAGTCTAATTGCGTCAATCTCAATCTCGGAACAAACTATGAATACAGCCAAGCAAAATCCACAAAGCGGATTTACCACCTTCTCACTGCAAATTATTTCCTAATTTAAAGGAAAACAAATAAGGAAAGCAAAGGGTACTCAGCCATGAAAAGGAGGAAATCCTGCCACCACCTTTCAAACCCCTTCAGCCCACTCCCCCGCCCCGCTCATTATCACACTAAATGCAGCAAAAACAGTAACTCCTGAGCTCAGGCAAAGTGCAAGGAGGCCTTGCTGTGGGGCTGCCCACTCTTTGTGCCCTACAGCCACTGCCATTGCAGCTCCCTATGGAAGGATGCAGGCTCTTCGCCCGGACTTGATGCAAGGACTTGGCAGAAGTGAGAACCCAGAGCTCTGCTGCCCTGATCCCGTACAGACTGGCATACATAAGAAGCCCAAAGAAGCTGCACTTAGCTGGTAAGGCTGCAATGCCCTGGTAGGTCAACAGGTAGAAGTGTGGTCTTCCTGCAGCCAGGGACACAACTATGTAAAAATGGGACTCAGTGACTCTGCTCATGTAATGCAACTCATTACTTGGTGCTGAATGGAGATCAACAGGCAGATCTCCACCACAGGACACATCCGACCACCCAGAATATGGGGAGTGGCTGTTTAAGAAGGAAGCCAGGCAGCTCCTGGAGGCTGCCAAGGGCTTTGAGTACAGGGCTGGTGACAGGCTGCCTGTTCAGCAGCTGTTCCCTCTCTCCTCCTGGCCATCCCACCCACCACTTCTCCCATCTGCAGCAACAGCCTGGCTCTCTGTGGCACACACAGAAGGTTGTGTATTTCTCCAGTGGAGGAGAAGGACCATAAAACCAGTAGGAAACAAGCTGCTACCAGAGGGGCAGCTTGTGGGAGGTCCCAAACAGGATCTGGGTCCAAGAGCTCCTCAGATGGACTACTCACCCTTGCTAATCTGGACCCTTCTTGCATTTATCCTGCATACATCAGGTACCTCCCACTCTAAGATCGTCAATCTCCTTTGCTAACACCAGGCAGGGAGAGGAAGTGTTAATGTCTGACCTGTGCCAGGTTGGCAGCTGTATAAATCAGTGTAGCTCCACTGAAGCTGATGGTGCCATGCTGAGCTATGCAAACTGAATAGGTGACTCTATATGCAGTTTTTATAAAAAGGCGGGTGCTTGTATCTGCACAGTATAGCTTAAAAAAAAAAATAAAAAAATCCAGACACCAAATTCAGCTAACCTTGCTGAGTACAACAGAAGAACAGCAGCAAACATGTTTGTCTCTTTTTTGTCTTAAGATATTAAAAACGTGCCTAGAATAGCAACATTACAGTTTAATAACTATTATCTGAACAGGCTCTTCTGCACCAGCAGAAACATTCTCTAAAA
Source organism: Psophia crepitans (assembly GCA_013399095.1). Lineage (NCBI taxonomy): Eukaryota > Metazoa > Chordata > Aves > Gruiformes > Psophiidae > Psophia > Psophia crepitans. Next base: position 198,002 of record VWZZ01000586.1, read on the forward strand.
TATGTTACTAATGGTGTACACAAACAAAATTAGAGGATGAGGACGGACTCTCCCCTCTATGGAGCTGGAAAACTGACAACTTCCCTCTTGCAGGACTCAAAGGAAGGCAGAGGTGTGTGGTTCTGAAAGGACTGTCTCAGCACCTTGCAAAACTGAACCTTCGTTGATTGGCTAACAAGGTTTCCGAAATGTCTTACTAACAGGCTGCAATGCTCTCTCTGAGTGTGAGAAAACCCTAAAAATAATGGGTCCAGCACAGAACTCAAAATATCCTTTGTCTTCACCTTCCTCCTCTGAAAGCAGTGAGGGAGGAGTGGCCAAGCAGGGGACTACTGACCTAGCAGCAACGTAGAGGGTCCTGTTCATGACCATGACCAGCTGGATGTCCAGCCGGTGCCTCTGCGTGGTGTTCCGCCCTGGTTTGTGACCCACAAACACCGGATACTGTCTTGTATCTGCAGGAAGGGAAAAAAAAACAACAACAAACCAAACAGAATCAAAAGAGAATCATAAAATGAAACTGTGCTAACATGGAGCACTACGGGCCCCAGCTACGGCCAAAACCTGTGGCTTCTGTTCTGCCCTGGCAGCACAGCCTGAGGTTGGAAGGCATGAGCACAGAGGGCTGGAGAGTTCTTCAAGGTTACAGTTTTTGCAGCTGCGAAGGAGAAAGTCATCACCTTTGTAGAAGACAAAAATTGTGAGTTTTTTAGAGTGTAAAGCTGTGCTGGAGCTCTTGGCACATAGGTACACAGCACTTTCTCACAGTTTTTCTTTCACTGCTTGCAGAGCTTAAATACTTGCTCTGAGCTGCCAAAGTGTGTCTAGCAGGACAAAGCTGTTTCACAGTGGCCCATCAATCACCACAATGACTGAACTGGTAGTGGTTAAAGCAAAAGACTTGGCTCTCCTTGGTTCAAACTGCCAATTCCCTGGGTTTCCTACAGGATTGGACTGCCATCGTAGAACAGCTGTGAGGATTTCTGAGAAACAGTGGGAAACCACCACCTGAACTTTATAAAATTAAAGTCACTCCATATTATTTTGGCACCCAGTCTGATACTCCAGTTCTTCTGGCAAATGGACAACAATACTGACTAGAAGCCCTGTACTGAGCTTATGCTGTTAACAAGTCAGCTTTCCCCCCTGCCCCTGCACCCTACCAGTCAGCAAAAGCATTTATTCACTGTATTCCCACAATTATTTTGGTGAGACCTCAGCATATATGGGGTGTGCTGCTGCTCCCCAGATGTGTGTACAACCTATAACAACAGTGAAGACTTCTGACAAAGGGCCACCCTGTTAGATTTCATATCGACACATGATCATGGTATCTGGATGTACAAACTAGGGAGTTAGTTAAGTAAACAAAACAACAGTTAGAAGATAGCAGGAGGATAAACCTCTGATGAGCAATATAATTAATGAAGAACTGCCGCATGTGCATGTTATATAGAGTTGACTAGCAGCTAGCTATGCCTGGGCCTTTTCCCCATCAATATGCTTTCCTGGCACTGTTTGAGGGAGTCTGTTTCTCCAGAAACTCAGCTACTGCTGTAGTGTTTTCAGCTATTGTCCTCTGAAACTATTTTCCCTGTTAAGCTTGGTCAAAATATTGATTCATACCATGGCTTCAACAAAGCACTTGAGAGTCCCATGCGTCAGAAAACCTGGTGATAAAACTGTACAGAAACAGGAATTTCCCTGCAAATCAGATGCTGAGAACTCTTGGGGAAACAAATTAAGATAGCGCAGACAGGATTTACGTTCAAAAGCTTAATCCTTCTGATCAAGTCCTACACGCAAAATGCCAGGTTTGGCTGTCAAGGTGTTCTCTGTCCACTACCGTTTCCCCTGTAACTCACAGACCTAACATGAGCCAGGGGCTTGTCCACTCATGTGCATTTCAGCATGCCATGCTGCAGAGGAAGAAGTTATCCCATGTTCTGTTTCTCCAAAAAGATCAAGACTGGCTATTTCTGCATTAGCAAGGACGATTAGCATCACCCTTCTGAACGCTGAAAATGCTGGTGCTGACAACCTAGTGTTCACACCGGCCATGTTTCAGCAGGGTTTGCTTCAGAGCAGTTCTGCCCTGTTCTTGTATCCCAGATGCCTACGAGCATTTGGAGCACATCAGGTGCACCCCTGGAGTCTGTCTTTCAGCGTGGTCTTACCCAAGACAGACAAGTTTCTGGGTGCCAAGGCCACCCTAAAGCACAGTAAGCAAGGACAATCAAGAGATTCACTTTAAATTCAAATTCTTGACCCCACGTAGACTTAAACATAAGCCTACTCATTGCTGGTTTGTTGCTCTTCAGCATACTTACACAGACCCAGGCATTAAAGACTTCCATATAAATACCTGAACCGTTGGGACTTCAGAAGACTTTTCTTTGCAGTAATTGTAATCAAATTGAGGTAAATGTGAATGAATCAGTTATGCTAAGCCTGACTTGCATGGTGAAATGCACAGAAAGCTCTTCACCTGTTTAGCCAGCAAATCTCAGTACTGACTTGCAGCTGTCTGTTTTATCCTAGATTTTGGGGAGCTTGCCAATTACTGGTAAAAAAGAAAAGAGGTTATGTTACAAAAGATTCCTTGTCTTGTTTTTAGCTACATTTCCAGCTTAGCAAAAAATGCCTAATGCGAAAGTATCAGAACTTATGTAAGTTCAATTATTTCTATTAGAGCAACAAATTCTGTTTTTCAGAGCTCGATTACTGTAGTGTGCTACGCTTGATACTCTGAGGTGCTTCACTGGTTATCCAGAACTGCAATTTCACATGTCAGGCGAGGGACACTTTGATTATTGGGGTGGGAAGAAGGCTTCCTTCCTTTGCTGCTGGATAGAGCACAGTATTTGGTTTGATTACACTATCAAAGTGTCTCTGTTTGAGAAGGAGAAAGGCTATAGTTTTGGAAGATCAAGTAGTTTGTCACCCACTAGTCACAAGGCAACATGAAAAAGTTGTGTTCCTACGTTAATATCTGAGAACATTAACTGTTGGTCTGGGAGACATCAAGAAAACGTATTAATTATTAATTTATTAACTGCAATTGTAACAAAATAGTGTTGATTTGAAGTCCTCTGATCACTATTAAGCAAATGAAGTCCTCTGGCCTGTTATACTTACAGTTGCCATGCGAAATACTGATTGGCTCAGAATCTTCTGGGAAACCAGCCCCAGCAAAGTGTAGCAGTGTGAAATATAGCAGCAAGGCTTCTGACCTCATAGTAGTTCAGCTGGGAGGCTTCACTTCTTCACTTCACCCTGTGGAAGACAAACAAGGGCTTAAGTGCCTTCTGCCGATTCAGTTTTAACCACTGCATACAGTAAGCTCCAGCAGGGCCACGTCTTACTTGAGGATAGACTTAATTATCTGTGAGTTACGAAGAATTTTCTGCCTCAGCTGCTTAGGTGCAGTAAAGAAACTTCATCTCCTGCACTGATCGACAGCTGACAAGAGTTTTTTGGGAAATATTTTGTTTTCCCCTTCTTTGGTTTACATAATTAGATGATGACAGGATGACACACACCATAAATAAAAAGAAACAACTACACTCCATTATTCTGGTTAAAAAGAGATTAAGGGTTATACTACAGGACTGATTCATACCCTGCAGAGTTGTGAATCAAGTGAAGAAACACTGAGAGAGCTTGACGGAGCATGCAGAACATGTCATTGGGCTTTACCATAAAAATATGTACCCATAAATTTAGGTGCCATAAAACCAATACTCCAACTTGCGATAAAATCAGGGAGAACAGAACTGTCTAAACCCAGTGTTTTTTCCCTGTGTTCCACTGACGCATTCACTCATTCACATTTCATGTACGAAAAATACCCTAAATCTTGAAGATAAAAGGGACCACAGGAGTCTTTGGATACAGTGAAAGAAAACAACATATAATACAGTAAATAGCTCATAATTCCCAGGCAAATTTCACACAGACACTGATCTGTGGGGGAAATCAGTGTAAAAGTGGGGTTTTCTTTTCATCCCTTCCACAGTTCCAAGTCTTTGATGCCACCTGCCAAAGATTCCTTTTGAACAAAGCTATTTTACAGTAGTCTGTCAGTCATTCAAGATTTACGGGCAAAAAGTCGAACTTCATAACCTACATAGTCTTTGAAACTTAATTTGGCACACAAAGTGCTAACTTGCTCTTCTGCAACACCATTTAATATTAGTTACCTATGTCTCCTTTCTCGATGCCAAAAAAAGCATTAACAAGTCTTGAGTGTTGCATTTTCATTTGTAATTTCAAAGACACAGCTAATTCCTCATCTTTTACAGAATTGAAAAATGTCACAATAATTCATTTGCCTTATCAGAGATTTATTTTCAAATAAAATTTCAGCTCCTATAACTGAATTGGAATAGGGACTCTGTTACAGGGTGATACAGTCCACAGGGACTAACAATTTATTCTACTCTGTGCCTATTATTATTCAAACACACAAATTGGAAACTTGGCTGATTCTCTGTCTCTATTAACAAAATAACTGAGAGACCAAGTTAGACTGAGACTAGAAAAAATAAAATTTAATGTAAGGCAATGACTGACACGTTAACTGAATGAAGCGTCAGACGGATTGCAAAGGATGAAAATAGCAAGAATAAATGCAACACAGTGCAGACACTGTCTATTGTATCTTACGTGAGAATTCGTACTAGAAGATAGTACATATAAGCCCCAAGAGAAGCATTTCCACCTAGCACTGGTTAGGTGGATAGTTCTCTATGATTACTGACAGAGCTATGTCTGCCTGCAGACACTTTCTTTACCTGTTTCCTCCATTTGCCTCTTTAATCACCTCTTACATTTTCTCTTGACTGTTAGCTCTCTGGGGCAGGAACTGTTTCTTTCTATTTGTTTCCATGCCCAGCAAAACATCACTTGGAGCCCTTAGGGATGCCCAAAGTAGAAATAAGCATCAGAAGTAAATATAACACTTGGAAACACTGTTTTCCTCAAAAGGTTTGAATTAGAACTGAGATATACACAGTAAAGGGGTTAATTCTTTTCTCTACACACAATTTTGCAAAATGTAATTTTGCTGCTTTAAAAATCTTGCCCCGTAAGTACAATGCAAAGTGACAAAACAAAGTGCCTTATCTTAACACACAAATAGAATGAAAGTCTTTCCTGCTTGAAATTGTTACAGTCCAATGCAGCAGTCTTTTTTGAGATGCACATGAGGAGCAACAGTTTAACGGAAAGAAACTTATCAAGCAATCCAATTCTTCCACTTAAACCTTATTCATCCACAGTATCAGTCTGCAGGTTGACAATCCAAACCACTTGGCTCACAGCGAGACTTTGGAGCATAAGAATAGCTGCTTTCTGCTACTCCCTATCAGCACATCATCCGCTATCTCACAACGCGTGTACTCTATGAGGAACGCATTACCGTACTGCAGGCATATCACTGCCACTCTACTTTAGAGCTTGAAAAACTTTTCCCACGGGCGATTCTGCACCATTATTCCCTACTTCTCATTCAAACATGTGTACCACTCCGGGTAAATACATACAGGAGACAGCTCCCAGTTAAAATGAACAACGCCCAGCACACTTACTTCATCATTTTATGCACATGTTATCGAGACAGATATTTTTTCTTTTAACTGAAAAGAATCAACTGACAAATGAACTCACATATTGCCTTTTAACAAAGAATGTATTAGTAGGTTTTTAAGTATATTAAATTCTCTGTCATTCTTAAGGGTCATTTCTGGGAAAGGAAAGAGGGAGAAGAGAGGAAAAAAGCATAATTCTCTGTTGCTCTAGTGCTAACATAGTTGTTCAAATTCATACAAAGTAAATGCAAAATGTCTACTCTGATCTGACAACAATTCAAGGAGACTACACATCTGTGACAATGCCTGTGACAATACAGTAACATCGAGTAGGTCTCAACTTGTGTCCAAAGGCAGCTTTTTACTAGGAGGTAATTATTCAAACATAACATTACTTTTGCTGTTCTTACAATGGTGGAAAGAGCCATACTGTTTCAGTGGAATTTAAGAAAAGTGCTGATTTGAAAAGGTCATGCTAATTTTTAGAACAAATTTCCTTTTCAGCAAATACTCAGCTCTGGTTGGGCTCCTGGGAGCGATGCAAACATTCTCACTTGCAACTGTGCTGAAACTACTTTCTAATCAAAAGTGCTTATGAATGCAGTGTCTGATGAAGCATGAGTAGCCAGATAGGGATGCAGAGTGAGTACAGGCACTGTCTCCAAATAAAAGTTTTGCAAACATCAGTGGAGAGATCTTCAGTCAATGTAGACCACTGCAGTTCAATCTGGACTGCCTTAAGATTGGTTGAGAGAAAATCTGCTCTGAGAACTCGAGTTCTCCCTGTTCAAAACATGATTACTCCTCCTGTTGAAGGAAGCCAGTGGTGACAAGATGAGTGAATTTTGGTGGTGTTCTTTTATTAGCAGACATGCTAATAAAATACAGCCCTGCAAATGTTTAAGAGCATGTTTTACAATCTATGTCTAATGCAATGACTTGTAGCCATTGAGTTGGTGGAGTAGATCAGGTTTCTTCCAAGCTTCAAAAAATCCATAACTAATCTGCTTCTTGCATGCCTAAGACCAATGCAAATATAACTTTACGCAAGATACTTTAGTGCTCTGATTCTTCTTTCTGAAGTTGATGGTTTCAAAAACCTACGTAAGAAGTCTTGTTCCAGTTACTTCTGTGTTCCCTCCTGTTTGTCATCTTATGATTAAGTATAAATAAACCATATGATCTCCTAATGCATATAGAAATCAAAGTTTTGCTTTCCTAGATGGAATAAGCTTTTCTGTTCGTACCCTGCAGCCCAAAGGTAAACCACCTCTAAGTACGACATTTGAATAACAGTGCAATATAGTTGCTATTACTATTATATTTACTCACTCAAAGTGTATATATATATATATATATGTATATCTCCATATTCATATACTCATACACATACATATACACATAACATCCCACACACACATAGATGATTGAAATAGGGGCATTTAATTTTTTAAAAATCATGCTGTTGGCATGAAGGAGTTTCTGAGCCAGGAAAGTAATAATCATTTCAAATCAAAGAGAAAAGTCTGACTTTTCTGTGTCAAGTGCCCTCCACTACGGCAATCCATGGCTATCTGAGCCAACAAGAACCCTTTTTGCTGTCTAATGTTTTTAGCATTTAGTGACCAACAATCTGGATGGAAATGCATACAGAATAGCTGCTTGACTAAGTAAATGATTACATGGCTGCTGCCACAATACCCTAGTAACCAGGGTATTGTATCTACAGCTTATAAGTTCCAGAAAGGATATACAAATTACATGAAAAATGCTAAATGGAAGAGCTAGTAACTTCCTGGTAAACTCCATAAAACTGTAAGGCCAGATTTGTTCCTGTGAACAAATTCAACAGTAACAGCAATGACTGCGTATACATGACTGTAAGCAACTATTGAAAGGAACGCTCTTTCATGTTAAAAAACCTCCCATCTTGTTGCTTTGGCCTCAGTGCACATTCAGCTAACCCCAGGGTAACTCCAAGTAAAATCAAAGTATGTAACCATGTCACAATTTTCCCACGGCACAGTAAGCCTGCTCAGTAATGGACAGATCTTGTTATATTCACCTATTACAAACCTCCTTTATACCATGATGGGTTGTGTTCATACACGACAGCTGCATTTCGATCCACAAATTATTAAGCTTAATGTGAGAATTAACAGACAAGATTCAATGGTCTGTGTTATGCATGAAGCAAGACCAGAAAACCTAACAGCTGTAAAATACCGTGTCTTAAACAAATTCTTTTGTTTCTAAAAACATGTAGAAATAATTTATTCTTCAAAAAAACAGTCAGTCTAGTAAGAAGGAACGGCATTTATCCAAACAGCGAGGAAACTAAAAACTGAAGCCAGATGAATTTGAACTACTGCGTAAGAAAAAATGCATGACCAGAAAAAGTAGCAGCCTTGGTGATCTGACCCTGGAAATACTCAGCAAATTGCCCTTCCTACCACTATCATAATTCCTTACCCTGGGATAAAAAAAAGAAGGACCATAAAAAAGCAGGGAAGAAACTGATTTGAGCTGCATAACAGAGGTAACAAAAAGACTTGAGATTCTCATGCAGTAACAGCTTTAAGGCATGCAAGCGAATCAGAAACCCAAGTCCTACTTCAGTGTCTCACTGAAAGAGATTTACAGAGTGAGATCTATCTACCCGCAGATAAAAAAGCACGTATTGATCTACACCGCACATGCTTTGCCACGCTGCAGGCAGAGTGCAGGAACCAGTCGGCTGACCTGATGGCTGCTCCCTGCTACGGTACAGATTTGCCATGTGAAGCTGGCAAGCATCCTTCATCTCTTTTGGCTAAGCCTTTGGAAATCTCTGAGTGGAAGACGCCGTTACTGCTATTTACCCCTTCAAATTCACAGTTCCTAGAAAGTGAAAGACAAGAGTTCTGTGGAAGTCACAGAAAGGCATTAGGAATAATGCAACAACACAAGAAGAGAGGAATACAACCTGCAGACTGCAGCTTCCAGAAAACGAGGAAAGTTAGGCCGACACAGCAGAGCTGTTCAGGAGAGCGTTCTCTGCCTACGCTGCTTGGGTGGTGGGCTAGCTGCTGGTCAGCCACCTCACGTGGCCACACCTGGCAGCAGAAGGGATCATGCAAAGTGCCCAGGCTGACTGGTGCTGAGGGGATCAGACAGATGTGAGTGAATAGAAGCTCAGCGGGTGCTTGGGGAGCTCAAGAGAGAGGAGACACCAGTGGCTACCAGCAAGACACAGCATGGAGTGCCAGACGTTACAACTGAATTGGCACGTGGCAGGACAGTGCCCGACACGTCCAGCTCTTTTGCTTGTGTTGTCCTTTCTCTAACGATTGCTGCTCAGTCACCTAAATGGTGGTGCAGGTGGCCACAGAGGCTTAATGCCAGCTCTGTGCCCATCATCACTACCAACCTCCAACATCTTTTTGTGACTGATGGTGCAGCCATCATTCATCTTTCCTCCCCTGTCCTGCTCCTGTTGTCTCTACAGCTGGCCATTCATTTCACGTGGCCAAAACAGCACTCTAGCACTGCAGGTAGCTGGCCCTTACGCCAGAGAGGCTGGTGCATGTATGCGTTGGGGTAATCACCTGTACTCCTTCAAACCATGCGGTAACAGGGGGTTGCTCCTTAATGCTGGTGGGGAGAGGGACGCAGGGCCCAAGGGAAGCCTCCACCTCTCCAGCATCCCTGTTGACCCTAAATTACGTGTACGGAGCACACTCCTCTCATTTTTTTGTGTGTATCAGAAAGTTCTTGCTGACCATAAGAGAAATGCATGGGTGCCCTCTGCTATACACGCTTTACTACCATTTTAATTGGATTCAGTACTGCTTACTCATTGCCCAGCTGCTGTGGGCTGCATGCCAGACGTGATGATTAGGCCCAAGGGAAAGACACCAGTGAGAGTGATTTTGCCTCATATAGTAAGCAACAGCATCTACCTTCATTAAAAAGAATAATATAAACTTCATTATTAGTTTGATGAAACACAGGTACATGGACCATGCAGATCTTCCCACTAAGACTTGCAAAAATCCATGTCCAAAATAGAATTTCAGCCAAAATACATTTTAAGGAAGTTTCAGGGGCGCTTGCTTATTTTGTTCAGGTTTGTGCAACCATGAGTCCTCACCAGCTTTCCTCTCTCCTCGTTTGCAACTTTACAAGGCCATCCATCACACCCAATAATGTCAGCTATGATATGTAACATCACTACCTCCTGCTTCAGTACGTGATAAGCTGAAAAGATCTGGACAACCCCCAGGCAGCACTGATGAGCCTCGGCCTGCCGGACGGTAGTAGCAGGTGTCAAGTCAGTAGGCAAAACTCAGCATGCTTAATGCTGGCAACCTGTCCTGTCAAGATCAACATTACTGCTCGATGCAGTGCAGTGCAAAAGGAAAATGTAAAGAACAAATGGAGGCCTAAATAGGAGAAACCTTCTGCTGACCCGAGTGAGACATCCCCGATGACTGCAGCGTTAATAGGATGCTGCTGTTCAGAGAGGGAACAGTCAGATGGAAGATGAACATCTCCCAGATGGAATTAGAAGCATCTCAGGCCTATCGATTTTGGTTGTAACCTTTACTGTAAACAGTCCACAGGGGCCTCATCAGCCACCTGTTCAGTGATATTTGCATTGAAATATAGAGCCAACGTAAATGAGAAAATGGCCACAGCTCCTTGCTAAAGCATCTGCTCTGTTCCATCCCTCTGCCTATGCATCACCAGCAGCAGCAAAGGTACAGGTTTTAGAGGAAGGGGTAACACTAGCTCTCTCACATGGTACCAGAAACGGTGAACGCTCCATTTGTCACGATGTTGATGATGGTGGTAGTGGTATTATATCATGCAATATTTCACTTTCTAATAATTGCTCAGTTTTATACTGAAATCAGGCTTGCCAAAACTGGGAGGAAAGCCATCTGTGCCTGGAGGATGACTGCCAGAAACATTTGCGATTTTATTTTGGGGTTATAAACCTGCAGAATGGAACAAAGGCAATGCCTAAATAACCCCTTTCACTCACCACCCCCAACCACACAGAGCAACAGACCGAACTCTGGAACAGCTTGGTTGGTCATTACAAAGATGTCTTTATTATTTTTAAAAGCCTCACTCATTTAAGAGGTAAAAATAGCTCTATTGATTATTTGTGGGACTTCAGCAAATCTCTGTCAAGTATTTGAATTGATTTAAGAGCTAAATGCAGCAATCACTGCCTTTTGACAGGAGGGAACGCCATTTCTAATATACACTTTGCTGTTTCATCTCAGCATGCTTAATAGAAAACAGATACACTACCAGCAACACCATTATTCTCTCCAACTTTCACTTTGCCTGGGAAATATCAGTGCCAGTCAACTGACCTTCCATACTCTCATTCGATGGATGAAATAAAAATTATGTAGCTGCACGTGACCCAAAGCTGTAACGGGAAAGAAATCTGGCCTCCCTTTGTTTTCCTCTCCTTTCAGATAACAGAGGTGAAACACAGAGCCTGACAGGTTTTCACAACAATATTGACAACTGTCACTGATTAAAAATTCGATGCAGCTCAGCAGACACTGTCTCAGCTGCCACATGCCTGCTGTAAACATAACATTAGGATCAGGCAGTAATCCTAAAACAATCCCTACAGCTCAGCCAACTTTTCAGGTCAGATTCCCTCAGATACTTAGCATTTGCTTCTTTTCACTGCTGGTACATACTTAAATGGATTGCAGCCCTTCTTCACCCTCTAACCAGAAAAAAAAAAAGCTTTATTTCCAGTCCTCTTACATCTGTGGTATGGATCAGATCAATATACAAGGGCATAGGTTAACTTTTAAGAAAAAGTTAGGATCCCGTAGAACATACCACTGTGTTGAAAGCTCAATGGAAGCACAAACAATTCTCCTTTGCTTTTTGTTAATGTAAGAAATGTTTATGCATGTAATGCATGAACCCTGGCTGCATGCTTCAGGAAACTTGTCTCATTTATTTGAAAAGAAACTGTCCATTTTTTAAGGTGATAAAGCAGTAGAGAAATGCTAATCCTCACATTTAAGTCAGCTGTTAAGTAATCAGAGCACACTGCTAATCTTTCATGCAATTTGGTCAGTTCTGGCCCTAAATCTATTTATGCAAAAATTGACTTATTAACCTGGCTTCATTTACCTTGAGTGAAACGGGAAGTTTTGTCAGAATATTTTTTCAAATGGCACCAATCAATTTCGGCATGAAGTGGTTTGATAAAACATCAGATTGCAGCCCTACCTTCAAAATGCGAATGATATCTACAGTAACACTGCAAACACTAAGAACAGACATTACCATTTACGTATTAATTACTCTAGCTGTGGACACCATATACCGCAAAGTGCTTTACCCCGACAGCCACCTCTGGAGAGCCCACTGCTTGTTCCACACTGCCACAGTCTAGTCATGGCAGCAGGAAAACGCAGACCAAATCTCAGCATCATATTCTGGAGAAGGCTCCTCAGCACAAGGACATTCAGACACATGGGGGTCAGGCAAGCTGACTCCTACATGAGGGAAAAAGGGTAAGGCTTGCCCCTCTGGAAATCAGGCAATCTCACTGGGACCAGTTGTTTTTGTCCCTGACGGATAAAAAATGCAGGTAAGCAAAGAGTTCTCAATATATATTTATCATTTTAGCCCCTAATTTGTTTACGAAATCAATTTTCTCAGGTTTTTATGCACCTTGCAGAAGAACATGAAATAGATTACTGCAAAAATGAAAAATGTCGACAAAACAAATGTAATCCCTGAGGGAAATTTTTAAAATGCCAATGGATAAGCATGAACAGGTAGGAGAAAAACAAACAAAACAAAACCCAGAAGACTCTGAGTGCTAAGAAAACAATCAAATTAACTGGTAATATTGTCTCTCAGCACTATCTCTCTCTCCCTCAGACATCCATCCATCCATTCATCCATCCACGTGCCCATGCACTTGCAGACATTCACCCAAATTTAAAAGGCTCAGATATAACAGGAAAGGTTTTTTATTAAAACTTTAGAGAAATTTCACAGACCTCTATCTGTCATTATTACTCTTTCTTGCCCAATGTTTTTTGCTGGTATTTTTGGAAACCTTAACAGAGTAGAATAAATCTGACTCCGAGACAGAAAATCTATGTAGTTTGCTTTTCCTCTGAGATGAGCATGATGCTTGCAATAATCCAGTTCCTGCAGTTTGCTAGTAATTGCTAGCTGCACGTGGCAGACTCTGAGCTTTGCTCTGCCTAGATTCATGCCCAACAAATTCCCAAATTTTACATCATATATAATCCAAACAGCTTTATGGACAAGCTAATACAAGAAAGTACCCTAGCCTCAAGAATGCGTTTTGAGTAAAGGGATCACCTCAATATGCCAACATGACACATTTTTCACTCTTCATTCCACTACTTCAGTGTTATGAAGAAAAGAAAAGGCAAAGCAGAAGCCAACAGATACAGAAGAAAAATCCTACTTCCAGGATGCTGGTAAGACAAATGATATTGTCTGTAAACCTGGACATAAGGTTAATTACTGTGATTCAATTTCTTTTAAAGGAAAATGCTATACGCAGATATCATCAATTAACCTATGAATATAAAAACCACAATTCCTGTAATTAATAGAACAATGCAAGATCACTCTAACTACTGGGAGTCTGTTACGGGGAAGAAGCATGAACTATCCGATGTAATTTCAAGGGCAAACTTAAAATTGAGGTGGTGTGGGTCATAAAAAATATAAAAAGAAAGATTACAGTTAGACAGAGAAGAGCCCCTGCACCACACAAATACACTACTCTCCTCTCCTGACACACATTCACCCACACACTGAAGAATACAAGCATCCTTACACATTTGTTCACACCTGCTTCTTAGCACAGCATGAGGGAATTAGAGCAGCATAGAAAAGGAAGTCAAAGCAGCATTGACAAATGCCTGTAGTACAAGTTACAAAAGCAATAGCTCTGTTATTATGTGCTTTACTTCTTTGGAAAAGCAGTGGAGAAAAAGGTTCAGTGTAGCAAGAGAGAACAAGCCCACTGAGTATGACTGCCTGAATGGGGCATGATGGATGAGCTTCCTTGCGGATAGGAAAAGCCTCTAATCCTTTCTCCGGCTCATTGGTAGAGCAAGGCAAAGTCGTTCTCTTCTTCTGCATGAAATACCCTCTGCCTTTTCGATACCACGTGCAGGGTTTTTGCAAAGGACAATCCAGACTGTCACCCAGATGAGACAGCAGCCTGTTTCCAGGTCTTGCACCAGGGTAGGCTCAGCTATGCAGTTCAAAACCCCGCAGTAAGACAAAGACGTTTCTATATCGCGCTTCCTACAGCTATTTTAGGAATGATTGGCTGCATTCAGGTTCCAACTGCAAATAATGAGATACACGGGAAGAGAAGTCATTTTCACGGCACCAGCACATAGCTAATGACCGGTGCTGAAAATATCATTACTAATATTCCAGCTAATTTTGTGGAGTTGAAAAAAAACCCACACCGTGTGCAACAGACAGAATGCAGGCATCATCCCAGCGATGAAATAACATCCACCGACAGCAGGGTGGGAAGACTCTCGCTCTGGGGTTCACTGAAGACAGTTTGGCTCTAACCAAAATACTAAGGCTTTCTCAGACAACCAAAGAGCTATTCCCAAACCTCCTCCTTTTTTCCCTCACTCCCTGCAACCAAAAAGGTGGGGGGAGCAGGAAAAGCAATGGTTCATTAGTTGAGCGCATCTATGCGAATTCAGCAAGATCGCTTGATGAGTAGGCACACAGAGTTTTTAGCAAGTCTGCCAGGTGTTCTTGAACCCAAATGAATCCTTCCTAGCTTGTCTGACAGCACAGAAATTTCTGTGCAGAAACAGGGAAGACAACGGCGTAGCTGGCAAACTGCTGCTGTTATTTCTTACTCTGCAGTTCTGCTGCTTATGTGATTTATATCAAATGCTGCAGAGAGAGTTTCCTCTAACTTTGGGTTGGCCTCAATAATGTGGACATTCAGATGATGAGCTGCCAGGAGCTGATCTACAGCCAAGACACAAATTCCTGCCAGCAGATAGAAGAGAAAAAAAGCACAAAAGACATTAGACTAGAAAATCAAATTATTTTTTAATGAGACTGAAGACTGTACGCAGGGACCATGCTGAACTCAATAGAGAAGCTTGAAGAGATCCAGGTAGGCATCAAGGTGTGACATTCTCAACTGGACTCCAATCCCACAACCCCATGTCAAGCCTTGCCTACATATGTTAATGATGTCTCACAGATCATGCTTCCTTGTACCACCAAGCAGTGAATCTCTGCTGAAGCTTGCAGCACAGTCACACAGTTTGCAGTTACAACTAAAGGGCATCGGCTTGTTTTTATTTATGCCAGTGAAAATGCTGACACGGGTGTCTGCTAGATTGTGGAGTACTAATTCCCACCGGACTTCAGAAAGACCTGTAGCTGCTCTACAGCTCATACAATCTGCATCAGCTCACAGGTGATGTTGCTTTACCTATTTATAAGCCTTCCAATTATAAAGAACCGTATATATTTAATACTTTGATCCTCATGAAAGCACACATCCTTACATAAAAACTCGGTTAAATGCTGCTAACTTTATACGGCTTTTGGGCAAAGTCTCACATCTAATATGAGGAAATGGAAATACCACATCCAAACGTCCCGTGAAATTTGAGGTTATACTTAATCTTTTAAAAGAAGAAATTATTTTGGTTTGAATTCTTGCTTTCTTAATGTAGGCTAATTAGATACTCTTGTTCATATTTCATGCTGTATTTCTTGTTAAAATTTGCGTGTGAGCAATTCAAAACAGAATCTCATGGGCATTATCCTGTGGTAAACATCACTACATCAGCTTTAAGTAAGAGACTATTCTTTGCACATGCATGCCCCTACATTGAACCTGTGTTTGTGAAAATGGAATTTTGCAGTGTCTATGATACATAGATTGATAATTTCTGGTATCCTAAACCACAGGACCAATACCACCTACAAAATGGTCTGTGATGGCTCCGTGAAAAAGTTTTTTGGAAGAGATCTCGCTCAATAACTTGCAGGAACAAAGAGATCCAAAGGACATCCCTTCAGGCATTTCCCCTCTTCTGATGGAAAAACATAACTTTGAAAGAAAGCACTTAACCCACAGCATCTTTTCTGCGAGCTCTGAGGGACCCTGTTACCTGACATTTGCTTTACCTCAGCAATAGCTTTTCCTGGACATCAGCCATAGAGGTACCTCAGTGGGACCAACAGTCCAGACCTTCTCCATGCTCTCACAGACCTTCCAGAAAGGAGAAAGACCCTTATTTAGTTCACTTACCAGTAAGCTATGCTTACTGCATGTGGACTCAGAAACACGTCCAGCCACAGAACAAACAGCACTCTTGGTACATGCTGAAGAATGAATTTTTATTAGAAAAAAAAAATTATATTGCATATGTTCTCACATATTAAAAACCAGGAGGGAAAAAGGTGGAAATCCATTGATAATCTGATTAACTCTTTGGACACCGGTGCCTACCACAACTCCCCTCCTTAATTTAGAGCTGGAAACCAATTTTTTCCCCTCGGCAAGTTGCTGTACTTCTTTTTCTTGCTGTCCTGAAAGTACTACTTACTACTCTGGACAGGAAGAAACGACCTGCACAGAGTCTGCATGGACGAGCATGCAGCCAAGAGGGGCAACACGAACCTATGACTAGCAAGAAGAAGATGCAAACTGGTGATGTTCTACAATTAAGTGCTTTTATAAAGAATGGAATTGGTTTGTGAGACTGAAAACCGTGATGCTTTCCTGGTACAGGCTGTGAGAAATGTTCGTATGCTTCCTTTCTGAATCCTAAGGAGCTCCCCGCAATCCCTTCCCGGCACATACATACAGGGACTCTCTCTCGTAAAAGGACTTGGCTTTCCTCATGAAAGAACAGATTTGGCTTTCCTTGCACCAGCACAGATTACTCTCCTTACTCACACACACCCTTACGTTCCCCAAAAACTGAGAACAGTATTTCTGCTGCAAGCTTGTGGGGACAGATGGTATCTTCCCTCCTTTTTTGGACAGCTTTAAGAAGATCACTAGTGCTTCACATAAATAAAAAAAACAGCTCTCAATGATCAAAGGATGACTAAACTTGGCATATACCTCTTAATGTACATTTCAATAAAGCTGACTTGTGACATTATTTCTCCGAGCTGAATGCTGGTAAGCTCTGAAGGCAGGTGTTATACAGAGAAACTGGGATAGAGAGATGTGGTAGTTTTCTCTCAGGGGTTGGACAATGAAGAAGATGGAGAGGAAGATGCTTCCTCCTGGAGCTCACCAGGCAAGTTCCTTCTTTTTTTGTCATGGAGAGACACAAGCTACTGTGCTCTTTCTCAGTCGGTAGAGCGAGGCACTCTCTTGACCCACCAAACAAGATAACTGTTTCCCTCTGCCAGGAACGAAGTGATCGCCCTTGCTGTGTGTTCCCCAGGGGCAGGACACAGTCATCCACAAGAATTTTGCCTCACTGGAAATGCACATGAAGATAGAAATCTTTTCACAACAACTTCCAGTTCAGTCTCTTCTCTTGCTGCGTGCACTTAGCAATGCACAAGACCAAATGGATTAAGACAAAAGTGCTAAGACATTTTCCACAGGGTCCTCCTGCCTAGATGTCTCTCAGGTAGGATTAATTGTACTGCATGAACACACACACACAAACTCTATAAAAAACTTTCATTTCCAATATGCTCCTTTCAAGGTATTTCTAATGTAAATGCAGACAAAAGGTACGGTCTCTTTTATGACAGGCCCGAAATAAAGCAGCTCTAATTAGCAAAACCAGATACAACTTCAGAGGTAACATAGTTTTGAGTGCAGGGATAAGAAACCTTTCCTTTGAACTTACTCAGCAGCAAGCAGTCTTCCACCTTTCCACCTTCTTATATCCCTTTCTCCTTGACTCTGCAAAGATGAATTGATGATTTCCTACAATGGCAATTTGATTACTGATTACTGCTTTGTCACAAAGCAACTGCGCATCATCTACAGTCAACCAACTTCCTGCATCAGCTGAACAAAGCAGTGCACTGAACAGCCCTGTCTACGCTATCACTTCTGTCGCTGGCTGGACTCAACTACACACTGGAAGACTGTAACCCAGCTTCTGTCTGTTACTAGTGCAATTATAAAATTTGGGCTACAACCCCTATCGCAAAATACTGCTGGGGATTTAAAGTAGCACTGCCAACAGAAAGGAAAAAAAAAAGAAAGTACCTTCACCAGCAGAAGACTGGAGCGTTCAGGCTCCTTTTTGGCTGTTTTTTCCCCACCTTGTATTTTATCCCAAGAATGCTAGGTGTTGTGCAATTTTTAAGGAAAAAAGGGGCTTGTCCTGAAACATTTACAATCCACATAGACAACACATACATCTGCGGATAAAGTGTTTTGTTTTTTTTTCAATTTTTACAGGTACAAGAAAAACTACTTCCACCTGCAGTTCTCGATTCACAGAATCACAGAATCACAAGGGTTGGAAGGGACCTCGAAAGATCATCTAGTTCAACCCCCCCTGCCAAGGCAGGGCCACCTAGAGCACATCACTCAGGAACGTGTCCAAACACACGTCTTGTCCCTGTTCTTTCCCTAAGCAAACATTTTAGTTACCTAACTGTAAAAATATTGACAGCATTTCTACAGTGTAACAGCCTCCATAGTAACTGACTTCCAACATCCCAAACTGCTCAGATCAGTGTTTTGGGCTCGAACAAATGGATTCAATTGCTGACCTCCAGTTCAGCACCAAGTACTTAAAAACTGAACCACTCACACATGCACACACATGGGATGTATTCCTCAAGATAGATGAGTTATTGCTTGCAGTTTCTGTTTCGGCAGGGACATGGCTCTGGAGCACAGTTTTGCCGCTCAAGGAGCATAAACATGATGACTCCTCTCACTGGAAATATTCAACTCATAATCATGCGTTTGTTTAGTTTTCCCATCATTACCAACTGGTCAGTCAAAACTACATTTTTTTCTAGCTATACCTACAAAAGTTACTCAAATAACAAAAGAGTCGATATCAAATCTTTTTCCTAAATAAGCAGACTTTGGAAACACTGATGTTTGAAAAACCCTGGGCAGGGTCTGGGAACAGATTGCAGAATTCACCACCCAGTCTTGGTTCAGTAACAAGAGAAAAGATACCCCACATTTTTTTAATTGTCTTATGAAAGTTTTCCTTCATTCTATCTAATCAATCAAGTTAAATTACATTTTATTATTAGACTCCAACAGCTGGGCTTAACCAGAATAATCTAATCATCATAACAAATTCACACTTAAAAGCAAACCTCAGTCACAATGTCTTGGACAAATTGAAGGTTTAACATCCAAACAGTTACCAGATGATACAACTAAAAGAATATGGTTTCACTCAACAGTCATTAAGTTTCAATTCTAGCAGTAATGAAAAGGAATTTATTAAATATTACCTCTAAGAAAGAAAGGAAAAAAGAGAGAAATAAGAAGAAAAGAGAGAAAGAAGGAAAGGAGAAAGGCAAGAAGGAAAGAAGGAAGAAGGAAAGAAAGAAAGAAGGAAAGAAGCGAAGAAAGAAAAAGAGAGAGAAAGAGAGAAAGAAAGGAAGAGAGGAAGAGAGGAAGAGAGGAAGAGAGAAAGAGAGGAAGAGAGGAAGAGAGGAAGAGAGGAAGAGAGAAAGAGAGGAAGAGAGGAAGAGAGGAAGAGAGGAAGAGAGGAAGAAAGAGAGAAAGAGAAAAAGAGAGAAAGAGAGGAAGAAAAAGTGTCCTGGTGTTTTAGTGCNAGAAAGAGAGAAAGAGAGAAAGAAAGAAAGAGAAAGAGAAAGAGAGAAAGAAAGAGAGAAAGAAAGAGAGAAAGAAGGAAAGAAAGAAGGAAAGAAAGAAGGAAAGAAAGAAGGAAAGAAAGAAGGAAAGAAAGAAGGAAAGAAAGAAGGAAAGAAAGAAAGAAGGAAAGAAAGAAAGAAAGAAAGAAAGAAAGAAAGAAAGAAAGAAAGAAAGAAAGAAAGAAAGAAAGAAAGAAAGAAAGAAAGAAAGAAAGAAAGAAAGAAAGAAAGAAAGAAAAGAAAGAAAGAAAGAAGGAAAGAGACAAAAATTCACTACTGAAGGAGGACAGTGTCATGAGCACGAGGGACAAACCAGAAGAACAAGAACAGCCATCTCAGCACATTACAGCTTTCTGTTAAAGCCGCAGCCAGATACGGCACGATACAAACAGCAGCAGCCAGCTCCTTTGGGACTGCAATGTTGTGCGAAGCTACACACAAAACACTTCACTGATGTCTCTCGGGGACCAGAAGAGGCTGAAGGTCTATTTTAGCTAACTATTCTAATCCTCCCATTGCTTCCTCCCAAACCAACACTTACCTTCCTCTTAAACACCGCAGCAGCTAAAAGCCTAACTATGCACTGCTTTGAAGATATTGCACTTAATAAAGCTCTATAAGTTTGATTTCTAAGCAGAGGTTATTCAAACTTTATAAAGCTTACTAGTCTGTATCTTTGGTATCCAAAAGCAATGAAGGCTCCTGAGAGACTAGCAGGTATCTCTGAAAAAAAGGAATAAACACCACCACGTCTCAGTCTTGCTTGCATTGCTTACCATTTACTCCTCCCCCTCCCCTTATTTTGCTGACAGCAAGATGGACAATACATGAAAATTTGATTCTTGGTAAACCGAGTCATGCAAATTAGCTTAATGAAATAGATGACTTTGTGTATGTCCCTTTGATACTGATTAAGCTCAAGTATCCACTCAGCTAATGACTAAAGCAATACCATGAGAGCTCTTGTGGAGGTGTCATAGCTATACTTTTTTTTTTTTTTTAAACAGCCCTTTACTCAGCACTTATTTCTATGACAGATCCCCCTGGCCAGGCTAGCGTCCAAACAGCAGAGAGAAGCAGTTAACAGCTTCAGACACGACTGACGTAACATAAAAATCTGCAGCTACTTCACACAGCTTGGGCCTCAACATATAAAGGAGATATGCCTTTGTGCCCCCAGTTTTCAAAGCAGATTACCAGTGCGCTGCAAGGGCCTGTTTTGACTCTGTAATTATAGCCATCTTAATAATGATCTGTTCGATGGTGCCTACTGCTGGTGCCCAGACAGTTTAATCACTATGCATTCGGCTGTGGAGAACTAGCTATCCTTCCTGTCATTTGAAACACGGGACATGTTGTGTGAAGGCGGTATAAATGAGCTTCCCCTGAACTAGCCGGCTAATACACTTTCATCATTTAAAGCCTAAATTAAAAAATAGACTAGTAAAAGTGGTAATGCAGTGCTTCTTATTACAAAAAGATGTTTCACCTCAGCTGCACTGGATGAACAGTGAGTCCTTACCAAGCCTATACATGCATTATTTATCGAGCACCAGCTGTGTGCTCGGCACTGTACAGACAGAGAGAGATGCACTCCCTGTTCCTGGGAAGCTTTTATACTCTAACGTAGTGGAGTTTGGCATTCATTCTGCATGTAGTAATCCCACTGACTTCACTGTGGTGAAGCAGGTATTAAGGCATTTGTATAAAACAATGTAGTATCAAGTGGTAAGTACCATGAGATGAGATTCAACCACAGCTCCTACATGGACTATGTTGTGGGCCTTGTGGAAATTACTGTGAAGATCAACACAGAAGAGGTATGAATATACCTGAGCATCTGTGAAGATGCAGAAAGATGATGCCGTGTTACAAGTTCCCTTTGGGCTGATGCTGGCTGCATCTCTCCACGCCTCACTACTGTGTTGTTGCTATCTTAATCTGTTCTCATACTGGGATGCTTTCAAGGCACTACTGACCCAGTAACATCCATCAACAGAAGAACCAATATCCAATGTCCTCCAGTGCCAGGGATTTGTTAGGACTCGTCAGTAAACACAAGTAGTGGGCCTAATGCGAGAAGGGGGCATGAATCACCACCACAATATCCAAAATCTATCTCATACTTGAGATGAAACCCTACTCTCTGATTCTCACAAAGATTTCCCATGCTAAAGAACAGAACTGGCTGAAGGTACAGTTATATTGACACACAGTTGGAAAAAGAAATGAGGAAGAGCAAGGTTAAAGAGGGGAAAAAAGGGAGCAGCACTGGGAAGCAGAGAACAGAGACTGTGAAGACTGGGAAGCTGGAGGTTCAAACAGGTGAAGCAGGCTAGGGAGGGAGAGCTGTTGTGGCTTCTGGGCAAAGAGGGACAGAAATGATCAGAGAGTGGGAGACGGAGCGAAAAATACAAAGATGAGAAGGACATTTCAAAATGAATATAGCTGTGAAAAGACCGTGAGGCAGAAGGACAGACGCAGATACGTGTAAAGGAATCTTTAGAAGTGAAGGCAGGCAATCACGGGTAAAGGGAGAAGAGGGAGACGATTCAGAGGAGATTGATAAGAGGATGGAAATAAGAGAAGGACATCAGCTGGATGGAAGGAATTGAAAGAGTAAGAAAACACATCGTTAAAGCTACCGCTGTGTCTCACACTTATTTTAATTTGGAGTCCTTGCTTGGAAATTGGGTCTCATGGGTATGTGTTATTTTGTTCCTTTACTAACTCATCAGCTTTTTAATCTTACAAAAATAATTCAGGGAGAGGGAAGGACACAAGGAAGTCTTCTGCATATCAACTGATGCCATGTATTAAAGGAGGCAATGGTGCTGCCCTCCCAGCAGCTGGCTCACAGGAAGACTGCAGGTCCCAATATCGTAGTTACATCCAAACACAGGTTCACTGTTTGTCAGTACTGGATGAAAAGACAATTCCCCATCATGTCTATCAGCAAGTGTCTGGTCACAAACCATCTACAGACATTAAAATACATTAAGTATGTTCTTAAATGCACTCTTCCATGTCAGCAGTCACTGCAGTTGTCTGAGAGACACATTTTAATCATAAATAAAAGGGAAAGTAACTTTTAGATCATGGGTGGGAAGGCAGGCAAACAACAATATCACTCATGTGAGATCCAAACTAAAAAAAATCCTGGAGACTTACTGAGCCAAGGGAATTTTGCCCGTGCATGAGAATTGTCCTTATGTTTCAGAGATGAAAGATTTGGAATCTGGGCCCAGTTCCCTATGTGTATCCACGTGTGCCTTGATTTATATAGTAATTGTGTCTGCTGCCTGCAGCACAGGGACTTGTTATAAAAGCACAGGAAAACGTCCTCCTGGAGAGCACTATCGTACACCTCCGTCAGCAGCTGCATCAGAGAGCACTGACAAATGGCCCTCAAGGAGGGGAAAAGGCTTCTAAGGCTCAAGATGGAATGGAAGAAGAGCAAGATGGGAAGGACAGGGTTGAGGGATGAGCAGTGGCAGTGGGAAAGGAACCTGCAAGAAATCAGAGGGAGCAAGGGTATATACAAAAAGCCCAAGACAACATGTACCTAACTTGCCTCATGGGAGTTGGGTAGATACATCTAAATGGCATAGACCTCTATTTTCATACAGCTGCAAAGATTAACATCCTTCCCAGGAAACCATTATAAATCCCTCATCTTCAAGGTTGATTTAAAAACCGTAACTCAGCTGTTGCAATTTGTATCGGACTGGAATTTGGCAGTCCCATACTTCAAATCAATTCCACATGAGAAGGGGATCTACAATGCTCTATTTTACAGCCTGAAATTGCACTTTCAAGGATTTTAAATGTTTTCTACATCACTCCAAAGTGAAACAAAGGCTATTAATTTTTAAAATGAGGGATCAGTTCAGCTCTCAGGCAAGTCAGTGGATTCCTACTGGATTTAAAGGATCCAGTCAGAAATACAGACGACATGCCTTCAGCATTCTTCCTCTCAAAAACAACGACAACAACAAAAAAAGCAATAAACAAAGCACAAACATTTAAGATGAGAATATTTAGGTCCTGAGCACATACAATAGATACTGACATTGGTATATCACTTACCAGCCTACCATGCTGTTATCCAACTCATTGCTGTTGCTTGCATACAGTCATTCATTGATTTCCATGCATTTTTCCGTGTATTTTTTCTAATACTGTCTTATTTTAATGGGGTTACATCTCCCGCACAAGGTTAGCATCCCATACGGCAAAGATCAGGAGCTGTGCACTGTTATACTTTCAAACTGCTAAAAATATGCAAACTGGGGGTCTGGATCCTGAAAAGTGTAGGCAGACAAAACTGCCATTTAATAAAGTCAATGGGAGTGTAGCCAGCAAGTCAGACCTTACAAAATTAATATTCTGCACTAGCTAGTCTGCTAGTTTATGTTACAGGATGTGTCGGGCACTGCGAAACGCAACATACCAAATTCAGCCTCACACAACCCTACAGCAGGAATGTTCCGTTTATTTATACGGAAACGTTACTACTAAACTTGAACCAGTGAAACCTGGCTGTTAGGAATTTGTGTCCTGATGCTGATGTCTTTAAAAGGACGGAGATCCCTGCATGCCCTTCGCCTGTCTGAAGCCACACTCCTTCACCTGCTTGCCTGGTGGAGGGAAGGAAGGAAGGAAAGCCTTGGAAGGACCTTGGAAAGCCACTGTCTTGCGAACCCGAAAACTCACAACTTACTGGGAGCTGACAACTGCATATACACAGACAATATGATCACACAAGTCTTATTACTTTAGGATGCCAGGCTAAAAATATAGCCATTTGCATTAATTGCTCAGAAGAATTTCAGCCCTGAACTACAGTGGGAATTGTACCCCCAGTTGCACAGAGCCAAATTTAGCCCTGGGAGCTGAATGAGGCTAAGCTTATCTCTGACCCTCCCTCCCTTCTGTGGATTTCAGACACTTCCTTCACCCTGTCCTCACACAGTTGTTTGTGCTTAATTGGAAACAGTTGAATTTCCTGTTAACTCATAAGCAAACAAAGCACCCTCTCCACCAGCACTGTGATCCCTGCTTGGCTGACTTTAAATAGATGAGGCTGACCAGATACCAGATACTGACCATCAGTTCAGAGAAGAAAGGGCCGTTGTGCCAGAAAGCCGCATCCCACCACAGGGGACGCAGGCGGCACAGTACTGCCATCACCCATCACAGCCCCACTGTCAGCTTTGGATAGGTGGGTTTGGAAGACAAGAAAATGGACCTTCATCCTGCTGGGAAGGCATCATCATGCAAAAATCCCATAACAGATGCTGGCGGGTGGACAAAAATTTGTTACTTATTTACAAGGATTTTAGAACTGGAAAGGCACAGGGGGAGAAAATACCTCAGTTCTCCACGCAGGGATCTGGCAAATCCCCAAGCCCAGCTCCTCCTGAAAAGCTCAGTGTGCCAGTGTTTCCTGCAGGTACTACTTCAGTGTCGACAGCAAGATGTTCTCAGCAGCAGAATAACAGCTGCACAATACAAGCAGCAACTGAATGGTTGAACAGCTCTTTATACAGGCATGGTGTGATAAAAACCTGGTGTTCTTTTGTGCTTCACAAAGCCTCTCCTTTGCCGACTCCAAGTTCAAATCTCACGGGCTATTAGGAGAAGGAAGAAGGACAATGCATTAACATGCATGGTAGAAAAGAATGTGCTTTATTCTGGAAACCAAGCCTGCACTAGGAGCTGTGTTACATCCTAAATATCAAGCCAGAAGCTGCCTTCATGCCAATTAGAAGGTATGTATTTTGGCACGCAGGGATCAAGCGCTTAGTCACAGTGCAACCCAAGCCTGCCCTTCACGACAAGGTGTAAGCAGCGCATTTCCCTCTCACTAGTTGTGCTCTGCAGTAGGGGCAAACACCGGAGATACAAAGCTGTCACCAGCTGGTGGTCTTGCAGCTTGTTTTTTAAAGGCTGGGAAACGTACGATTTTTCCCAGTTCCCAATCTTTTCTCCCCAAAGAATAAATCAGAGCCAAATAAATGGGAGGTGGGATCTCGGAGTGGAAGGCTGTGCTAGCAGAGAGAGTTAAACCACTGCTGACTTTGATGAATTCCACTGTTGGAACAGGAAGGGAAACAAAGTAAGGCATCAAGAGCAAAAGGCAGAGCAGGACTGGAGTGGCTGTTTGAGTGGCAAGTGAGTAGCCAACTGAAATACCAGGTCTACAAGCGTGGGGGGGGTTTTGTCTTTTTATTGTTAGTTTGTTTGTTTGTTTGTTATTGATTTTTCTTTTTCTTCAGGGGAGGTCCTCTTTAACATCCTCTTCTTAACATTCAAAGCTAATTTTCTCCCAGAAAGGGGTGCCAGGCAGCCACGGTGAATTAATAATACTGAGCACTGTATGAGTGGTTTACTGGTGGATACCAGTCCACGGTACGTTAGCTTGTCCACGGTACGTTAGCTTGTCTTCGCTATCCCTTCCCAATCTTCTCTTGAGAATATTCATGACTTCACTGAGAGTCCGAGGATTGCAGAAGGCCTGTGTTTATTCATCTGCAAATGAGTATCGTAATGCAGTACCTGCCTCACAAGGAAGTTACGAGGCTCCATTAATTCTCATAATGCACTTCAAGATAATCAAATAAAGGATGGTAGGCAAGTGTATGGTAATGTTATTGCTCCCTGGAAATTCCCCCTTTTCCTAGTTGGCACAATTCTCCCTTTTCCCTGCTTAATTTTAATCTCTCTTAGCCCTTGGGCTACAGTTTATTGCTCTGTCTCTAAATCAAGGCCAAAAACTTTGCAAATAAATTTCCACTAGCAAAGTTGAGTCAGTGTCAGAGTTTTTAGTGCAAAGTATGGGAATTAAAACAAGCTATACTGACAGTAACATAAAAATTAAATTCTCTCATCCCTGCTGCAAAAGCCCTTTATAGAGTTCTCTATAAGACAACAAAGTGTTTGAAGGTCACCAGTTGGTTCTGTGCCATGTGGGCTGAGGGCTGAATATTCCTGTGAACACTTGCACAGATTTGGGGGTGGGGGGCAGGTGCAGGGTGCAGTGAGAAAAAGCCCATCAGTAAATGAAAGCTTGAATTACATGCTGGTCTTGCAGAAGCAAATTACTGATTAATTGGAATTAGCTTAGTTTAAAAATCCTGAACTTGTTGGAAGTGACACCAGACAACGCAGTCCTTCCATCTACCAGTCTTATAAAAATACGGTGTCTATTTTGAGAAGAAAAAGAATAACTGCAGAGAGTTTTCATTTGAAAGCCATGATATTCTGAATGAATAAATCATACAAGATGGCATACTAAAAATACAGTTGAAGTAACTACTAAAAAGAAGTCTGCCATGGACACAGGAAAGAGTTAATGACTATATACTGACGATGATAGTCCACCCACATAACTTTTGCCTGCCAGTACTTAACACATTATTGTCATTACAGGTTCAAACACGGTAGTAATTCTAGCACACTTGCTGCTATCTTACACGCGGCTGGATATCTAGGACAGGAAAAAGCTCTAAGTTCTGCAAGCATTAGAGAAGATTGATTTATCCACATGGGAACCTTCCTGCATAGCTGTATCACGCCCTTGTTCACATGTTTTTTGCTTTCTGTAACCCCCACTACTAAATTAGTGCTCTCTTATTTCAGTGAGTTATTTCACTCTGTCAGATTTCATAAAATCCCTTCAATCACGAAAAAAGCATTCAAAAATGCGCAGCAGACCCTACGCTGGCAGACTGCAGAAAGCACTTCTGAAGGCGCAGGGACTCTGAGGACAACCTCAGCCCTCATGGACATTTGTTCACCGACGTGGTGCTCCTTTCAGCAGAACAAAACAAAGTACTTTAAGCTTCAATTTACCAAAAACCATGCATCCCGCTAGTCTCAGCAAAGGATACCACGCTAGCAGTAGTGGAAACTATGCAGGAACTCTTGCTGTTTAAATTCTGCTCTGCACAAAAATTCCATGTTAGGTTCCCACTGAAATAAAAGATTCTTACCTAACTGCCACCAGGTTGATTCATACTCAACAATGGTGTTGGCTTCAGTGTTTAATTCCCAGCTTCCTCTGCTGTGAGAGCGAAATGAGGTATATCATGCTTTTTACTAGTGTTCAATGGACAGCTAACCTGCATGGTTCTCATTAGCAAGTGCACATTGTTCAGCCTCTGCAGTGCTTAATAACATGGTGTTTTGTGAAGCCAGCTTTGGGGGCCTTCCCCCCTGAAGTAATAAATAATAAATATAATGCACATTGTCCAACACCCTCTCACTCCAATTTATTTGCTATTTTTCTCTTTGCCTAATGAACTGGAAAGCCTGGTTTACAAATGACTAAGAAGAACACGTAAGTTCAAGTATAAACAATTTCTTTTTTCCAAGAATTGCACACATGAAGGTCATGGCATTTCCTACATCAAGGAACTTGCAGAATACCTTAATTTCACTGGTTTGTTTTTTTCCTAGCAGGTTCTGAACTTCATTCTTTGCTGCTAAAAAAGTTCAGTTATCCAGTTACAAGACACCCTTCTCAAGACTTTCTGCACTCACATTTGTTGACTCTGCTTGTGATGAGTAATCAACATGTTAAAATAAGTGAATAAATCCGAGTTTCCATAAATCCCAGCAATGTGACTAGAGACCTGTTTGAGTCTAAGTGGCATTTTTATTTACTTGAAGATTATAAAAAGTTGTGCAGATGAAACATGGGGAAAAGCATACGCCTTCACCTTTTAGCAAAATGTTCTTTCAAAAGCAGTGAGGGTGATGACAGGTTCGCGAAGTGCCAGCTGCAACTGGCGCAACTTTAAAGAGTACCAGAGGGTGTGCTCGTTATTTTTTTCTGGTCAGACCTGAGCAACTGTGTCTTGGATACGCTCCTTGTTAATGTACTGAAACAACCCGTCACTAGAGATTCCAGCTGGACTGTGTCATGGTCTTACCCCAGCCAGCACCTAAGCCTCATGCAGCCGCTTGGTCACTCCCCCCATGGTGGAATGGTGGAGAGAATCGGAAGAGAGAAAATGAGAAAACTTGTGGGCTGAGATAAAGACAGTTTAATAAGCAAAGAAAAAGCCCTGCACGCAAGCAAAGCAAGACAAGGAATTCATTCCCCACTTCTCACCAGCCGGCAAGTGCTCAGCCATCTCCAGGACAGCAGGGCTCTGTCACGTGTAATGGTTACATGGGAAGACAAATGCCACCCCTCTGAACGACCCACCTTCCTTCTTCTTCCCCCAGCTTTATATACTGAGCATGACATCATATGGTATGGAATATCCCTTTGGTCAGTTGGGGTCAGCTGCCCTGACTGTGTCTCCTCCCAACTCTCTGTGCACCCCCAGCCCACTCGCTGGTGGGGTAGTGTGAGAAGCAGAGAAGGCTTTGGCTCTGTGCAAGCACTGCTCAGCAGTAACGAAAACATCTCTGTATTATCTCCATTGTTTTCAGCACAAATCCAAACCACAGCCCCATACCCCAGCCAAAACCAGCACAACTGCATCTGGGATCCAACTTGCAAACAGAACCTAGCGCATGAATGGTGATCTGACTCTTCCTGTTTTTCTCATTCTCCATTTCTCTTTCCTNACCACAGCCCCATACAAGCTGCTATGAAGAAAATTAACACTATCCCAGCCAAAACCAGCACAACTGCATCTGGGATCCAACTTGCAAACAGAACCTAGCGCATGAATGGTGATCTGACTCTTCCTGTTTTTCTCATTCTCCATTTCTCTTTCCTTCCAAGAATTTATTTTTGATTGAAGGAGAATTTCATTCTCCATCTCTACTTTTATCTTTGTGCATCATTAAAATGAACCGAACAAACTGCAAGCTATGTGCGCACCAGAGTTAATCCAAAATTGCTTAAAGTACTACAAGCTTTCCAAACAGGGAAGCAGTATATACTGCTTTTAGGCACACCACCCCCCCACCCCCAACCCCCCAATGTCTGCACTAGTACTTCTTCTGAATTCCAGCTTTCAGAACAGGAGAGCCAGCAGCCTTGATCCGAATGCGATCCGACGGATCTGTACCAGAGGCAGCTCTGACTGCTAACAGTTCAGAGGGCTGACAGCACAGACCAGTCTGACAGGGAGTAATGAAGGGCATCCCACCTGTTTCATCCCCAGATAAATCCACACATGTTCAGAACAGTCTGGTAAGAACCTGGAACAAAATCACTGTTAGCGAGAGTTTTTTCCACTGACCTCACAAGAACAAGTATTCCTCTCTTGCTGCGAGGCTCACACTCACTCTGACGCCAACAGGAAAGTACCCATTTTTTATTAAGACGAAGAACAGGAAAGCACCCATTCTTTTAAGATCGAGATGTGTTGGTGGGTATTTCTGCCTACTTCGTATATAAAGGTTTATAACCTAAAAAGCTTAAAATGATAAATATTTCACAGCTAATCATATAGACAGACCTGCAGATGACTAGTTCCTCTGGTGCTCATTCCCAAGCACACACTACAGCTAACACTTCCTGTTGCTGCAAGGGCAGGCATTATTAAAAATGATTTAACTATCATAGCTCTGCTACTGATGACTCTGTTCGTATTACCAGGTTATTTATTGGTCAAAGTATTTTCAATGATACAGAATAATGAACACAAGTCTTTTCCTTCAATACAACAACAAATTTTTGGGTGAGTTAGCAGTAGTTGCTTTTGTCTGGGGAAAAATTAAGAACCAGCTGCAACTGGAACTCCAGCTCAAATCCTGAACCTCATCTATGTTTTCTTCAAATTTGCATAAATAATTCTTCCTCTTTACGCCAGGCTCACTGTTTACACAGGAAGTATATTTATCAATACAACGTGGGGATCAGCGAATACAACATTGTCTCCTTCTCAAGGATCTCCTAAATCTCAAGATGATTCAGGTTTTCCTCAATGACTGATGGTACAAGGCATCAGAGTCTGAAGATCAGACCTCCTGACATTTTCACATACTGGAAGAGACCAAGGCAAACAAACAAGAGTCAGAAACTAAGCAAGAGAAAAAAGAATATGGAGGAGCAGGCATCACTGCAGTCAAGATGTAGAGAGAAAAGCTGCTGCAATTACAGAGAAGAAAGGAGAAAGGCTTGAAATATGAATCCTTCAGAGGAAGAAAGGATTTGGTTGAACTGCAGTAAAGATTAGGAGCTTGTCAATACTGGGATCCTGAGGAAAGTCAAGACAATTGAAGAAAGATGTGAATTCAAAGCTAATTCTTAAAACATACTAATCTTCCACAGCATGCAGAGTTAAGCTGAGGTAAGGCTAC
The DNA here is from genome assembly GCA_013399095.1 of Psophia crepitans. NCBI lineage: Eukaryota > Metazoa > Chordata > Aves > Gruiformes > Psophiidae > Psophia > Psophia crepitans. Next base: position 228,724 of record VWZZ01000586.1, read on the forward strand.
TTCAGAATAAGATCACTCATACAGGGATCAATGCACTTTAATTAAAGCATAGTTGTAGATAATGCGTCTTACCTATCTATGTCCTGGAGAACAAGGGCATGGTGTTACAGAGAAAAGAAGACACGAGAAGATAAAAGATATAGAGAAAAGAAGAGACCTGGAAAAGTTTAGTTGGCAAAAAAATGGTAAGACTTTGTCCTAGCTGACCAGATCTTTGACATTCTCATCTGCACTCAGTTAGTTTCTCCAAAACCCTTATATATAGGATTAATATTTGCAGTTGTTGGTAATTTTTGAAAGTTTTTTCTGCAGGCTCAGCAAGAGATTACATCCTAGAAGGTTCCTGTAGATGTTGTGAAGATCACATAGCCTGCTGTGGCTAATCAGTTGGATATCCTGTGCATTACTACAGGAAACAATGAAAGCAGCAAAGGCATTTCAAGTAAGAGCACAGGATATTTCAACCTCCCTTGTTCCTGTTGGTTAAATATTTAGCTGAGGTAGTAAGACTGCAGGACTTTGACACGCATCGGATTGTTCCTTCACACATGAACCCACTTCCCACCTCAATCCTGCCAGCAGCGGTTTGCAAATTCCCCTAATTCTTTTCCGGCTACCCGTATGACATCTGTACACACAAGGTGTTTGTTTCCTTTGCTGCTTTCAGACAAAAGCTTTTTGAGATGTTTTTTGACTATAAACTACAAGACCTCACCGAACAAATAAAATAAGAGTGCCTTTTCTCAAGTACCTGTTGTTGACTTCCCTGATAAGGATAAAGTTAGTACAAACAACTGCCTGATGTGGGGTAACTCTTCCCACTGCTTCCAGCCAGTCATGCCTGGAGCCTCGGTTCACCCTGGTAGGAGATGGCTCCAGCCCTACCAATGGGGCCTGTGGCGTGCAGGTGGTGTGCTCCACCAGGCAGGCAAAAGTGCTGAGCTCTGTTGTAATTAGTTTTCAGATTAAGTCTGGCAGTTTAGGATGTTTTACATGCAAGGAGAAACAAAAATAAAAAATGTGTTTTGAAATTAAAGGCAGTTGGAAAAATAAAACAAAACAAAACAAAAAACAAAGCTATGAAATATTTCCTTATCCCTTCTTGTTTCACGATGAAGAACTACTTCTGCTTTTGAACTGCAAGTATGAACAGCACTTTTTTGGCCAGCTCACAGGAGAAGGTTTTTTTGGATCAGACCGTATCAGTGCTGCCATCTCGGCTCTGAGGATAAACGGGACACAGGCCTCTGCAGCCGAGCTGCAACAAGGCTTTTCCAGAAAGGGAGCTGTCTGATGTTGGCACAGAGCTGCCAGGTTATGCCCTTAACTATTGCTTCCCACAACACTGCGGTATGGGGAAAAAAGAAAAATTAAAGGGGAAAGAAGCTGTGAACAATGCCTCTTTGTGTCCTACTGATTTCCAGGAATAGTACAGCCAGCCTCCTGGCTGCGACACAGCTTTCTCACACCTTTCTCCAGCACGTCCCCAAGCCAGGTTTTTGTAACCGAGGGCTGCTTTCAAGGCTCATCATGCCACGTGCAGGAATCCCGCAGGTTTCTGCCACTCTTGGGGATCTTACAAGCTATTAAAGGCAATGGGAACTTACAGAGTCTGCAATCAGGGCCTATAGCTTCCACCCCTCCACCTCAAGCCCTGAAAATTACAGTATTGTTACTACTCTAAAGCAAGCAGTTTCAAAGAGCTGCAAATTAGCTACATGAGACTGGGTTGAACAGTATTTTCAAACCACTGCGAATTCCAGTAGGAAATTCATTCCCACTAACTGACTTTATTTCACAAGTGTGCATACACTACAATGGTTGGCTGCAAATATGGTTCCTACGCAAACTGAAGAAGTAGGGTTTCTTTCTTGACAAGTAATTATCAAATATTTGGTCTTTCTGTAAAGAAGAGAGATACCGCTTAGCATCTATTTAACATATGTACTTTACCTGGAGGCTATATCCTGTTTTTGAAAGCAGCTGTAAAATCTTAATATCCCTAACATCCATAAGCCTATTCGATTCATTTGTGAAACATCACATGAAAACATTTCTGTTTACAGCTTTTATACTTCTTTTCACTGTCTATACAGAAATACTCCAGTAAATGAGTGCATTTCCTGGAATATTCCATAGGAACATTAAGTATTACTTTGTGCAAACTTCATATACATTGATAAGGTACGCCAACAGTGAGTTGACATCAGACAAGGGAGTGAGTTTATTACAAGACCCTAAAAAGCAGAGTTTGTTCACCCTGGCAGAGCCCTGCGCTGAAAAAGACATAGGGCTTCTGCACAAAATCACCAAGTGCCGGTTGGTAAATCTCTGCACACTGAACCATCATGATGCTCCTCCTGTTTCAAAAATGCTGTTCCTTATCCGTTTTCTCTACAAGAGCACCTAGCTGTTGCAGGCAGAAGACTGCCACAAATCCATTCACCAGACACTGAATGTACCTGCAGCAAATTTACTGGATCAATTCCCAGCTCTTTAGCAGATCTTTTTTTTAATAGGGTAACTGCTAGATATGCTGGTGACTGTGGAACTATCCTTAGCCTATTCAGAGTGACCTTCTTTTTTTATATTTTTTTCCTCAGTCAGCCCTGATTCAGTACCTTTGGTTCCTACTTTCAAATACAATAGGGCTTACAACCAGATACAAGTTCTGAAAACTTTCTTCTTTTTTTTTTTTTTAAAAAAAGGATCTGTTGCAGATGATACTTCTTTTCCCAGTGACAGTCTGATTGCTGACAACAGCCTAAATTTCTTGTTTGAGTTAAGGAATGAAACATCAATGTCACTGCTTTTCATATTCTGCAAAAGTTGTAAAAAAACTACTTCCCAAAAGTCATGCTCTTCCCATTTCATCCTCATGCTGCCCTAGCACTCCTGAATTTTTGAAGTTATTCTTAATTCCCTTTCAGAAATACACACTTGCTGTCTAAAAGACTCACAGAACTTGATAGGCTTTTCTTTTTTTATTTTACATTTAAATATGCAAAGCAGATGCAGATGTCTGCTTGTATTTTTCAGCCATCTGCTTTAATAACTACAGGATGGACTCTACACTGACCTTGCTTTGCCATCCCATAGTCTACGAATAAAGCTGTTTCAAACGTGACTTAAACCCAATGACTGATTTGCAAGAAACCCATCACTAAACAGGCCTGGAGTCTGAAGGCACACATTAATTTCACACGATGTCTGCTCACAGGGAATCTCTCCTTGTTTACTTTGACATACCTGACAATGAATGAACAGTAACACCAAAGTCTATAAACTCTTTATTTCTTTATTCATCAAGTCATCTTTTGTGTTAAGTGGCAGCTGACAAAAACATACACCTTTTTGAAAATAACTTAAGAATCACTTGCCAGCTAATGCAATGCATATTTATCCCTTTAAAGAAAAGTTTTCCTGTGTGCCAGCCTTGCTAACTCCTACAGTTTTTATCACAAGGCTATATAACATAGGGTATTTTCATTGATGCTCTGGCTTCTGGAATCACGATATTAAATGAATTTCTAGGACCAAGAGCTCAGCCCAACCCAGCAGACCCAGGCGAGGGGCAGAGTGGGCTGGCGTGGCTGCACCAGATCAGCTGGCTCTACCTGATGCCAACGGCCCGTTTTGCATCAACAGAAGTTGCATGATCTGGTTAAAGAAAAAACCTGTGCTCCCTATTCTTGTGAGCGAAAAGTACAGATCTGTGGTCTGCCCTTCAAAAGCGTGCTGCACCCTTCCAGTGCCACTGACTGCACTGGGACGTCTTGAATATTCAGCAGTTCTCAAAGTAGTGGCATCTCCCTTAAACCTTCACAAATGCAAACAAAGCTAAACCATAAGAGCAACCCCTGGAGAAAATAAAACATTAAAATCTCTTTATTTGTAAAAGAGGGAAAATTACCAAATGCATCTCCAGTAGAACATTCCCTTCAGCATCAACCTTTACTATTAAGCCAAATAATAAAACTGATTCATCCTTAGTATTTCCACTAAAAGTACAGCGCAGACAATTAATACTACACATCTTCACGCCCCTATATAGAAAGCAATATTTTTTCTGTTTTGAAAAAAACTAGACAATATATTTAATGACTAGCACCAACTCATGATCATTGAAGGGATCAGAATGAAAATAACTCTATCTACAGTGCTTTCCCTGACAGTCCAACTCTCCTGTGTACAGCCTGTAAATAGGTCTCTGATAATTAACTCACAGTCCTCTTCTACACAGTCGTACAAAGAAAAATTATTTAGCCATATATTTCCATTTTACTTTACAATGTCTAGATCAGTTCTCATTCACACTGAATATTAATGAACTACCAAGAAATAATTAAAGAGATCTTTCTGTATAATGTACCTCTAACCTTCACCAACTTTCACCTTAACACAAATTTTAATGTCTGCAGATTGTCATAATCTGCTTTAATAAAATCTGTTCTTAATGCCAATTTCTGAACACGCGATTTTCTCATACAGAAGATACAAATGTAAGCAGCACTTGTTTCCATTTAATGAGTGTGGCTGAAATAAGCATCTAGCCTGACGGTCGCCACACATTCAACACCATTTACCAGGATTGCCAAAAGGTTACAAAAGAGATCAACTCTCTCAGGTATTACTTGATACCAGTAGGCCTGAAGTCCTTTAATTTTTGGGCTTGAAATTAGTGCTATGAAGTAATTATGGCAAGTCATGAATCATTCTGCTGTATGGAAAGTCGATGAGAATTACTGTGTCACCAAGGTGGCACATGGTTATCTCAACTTTTTCTTTATTATTCTGTTGACCTGACCCGAGCAAAGAGCTGGGGTTGTAGCGTTAATTTTTTTCATTCAATCTGCATACAAAGCTCCACCAGTAACTCTTTTGCTGAACAGCACACCACGGCATATACAAAACTCGCCACACCATGGGAACATTGGAATGGACATACTGGCCATTAAAACCAGAGGTGCACCTGCCCTGGTATCCCATCTTCAGCAACAATCATGAACAAACCTGAAGAGAAGAGCCATGAACAGAAGCAGCATTACTGAACGCTTGCAGCGTTTCACATATTTAAACTGTCTTATGGCTTTGTACATTTTTCACATATTTTTGTGAATGTCCAACTTTGCTGCTTGAGCTACCTAGCATCTATCTACAGACGGGGACAGAGAGGGAAGAAAGGAAAAAAAACAGTAACTAATTAAAAATTATAAACCTTGAAATGACCCAGTTTAGGTTTCTTTAGGTGAATTAACACTTTACATTCTGATACCTATGTAAGTCACACAACTAGGAGGCAAATAGCATGTTTCTCCTTGGAGGTATGGAAATCTCCCGCTCTGCATACTGCAGAGCACTGATGCTTGATAGGGAGCAGTGAGTGAGCAGATACAAATCACCTGGGGGTCCAGCCATCTGCCTCTCACCCTACCAGATCAGAGGATCTCAGCATTAAACCCATCTTCTACCTCAGCAAAAAAAAGTGCTTTACCCTTGGCAAATGTATGCCTAGATAGGACACTCTTGATTTGCTGGTTAAAGAGGGAGGCTTCCTATTCTGGGCTGGGTTGTTGTGATTTTTTTAGCCTTTAAGAAAATGGCAGCTGCCTGAAGCTGTTCAAGCAGGCTGAAATGGTTAAAGTAATCTTGTGGGAGAATTAGGAAGCAAAGTGCAAGTAAGGTGGTCAAAAGTGTGTAATAAATGCTATTTAACCTCTGACTGTCATTCATCATGGATGTCACTGAACATGTGTGGCATATACAAAAACGTTAATAAATTTCAAAAGGACTTCCCCACATGGCTTTTTTTGTTTCTAAATTTTAGGTTCAGTCTGGGTTAAGCTTTACTTTTTTTTTTTTTTTAAATTAGATTGCACTATTTGGCTTAGAAGGAACAAAAGAATATTTTACAAACTTTATTTCAATGTTGATAAAGCATAATACAAACTCAGCAATTGCTTACCAAATCTCTTCCCTCGAGACCACCCTGAAACTCTAAACAAGTCAAAAGGGCCACACTGAGAATAAATATCAAAGACATTGCCAACTTTGTCTTTCTATTTAATTAGCAGACAAGCTCATTAGCAGAGAGTATGCCTGCAGCCCTTGCTCACATCAAGGATTGTGGAGAAGTAGGTTGCAGTCACACATGCAGATAGCAGTGTAGCACTGCCAGCCGCAGCAGTTTATGGCAGAACTGGGGACAGGAAAGTCTGTCCTCCTAAAGGCGAAACTCTGCGGCACGCTGTGCCATAAAGTGAAATTTGGCATCATTACTGGGAAGCCAAACAATGGATTCAAGAGCACACGGCATGACGGCAGAGCACGTCCTCGCTCCGTTAACCAGGTGTATTTTCTGCATGAGGGAGGAGCGGGTGGGAAAGGCATCTGAATGCTGTCTCGTCCCACCGAGCACCGCACTGTGCATAAACCAACACACAACACGGGTGGGAAACAAACACTATCACGAGAACACGTACGCCATGGATGTGTGTGCGAGGGGGCGAATGTCTATGTCGTCTGCACGGGGTGTGTGTGGGTAATTCACAACGCAGCCATGGCAGGCTGCTGCTGGGTTCAAACAGCCTGTCACTGAGCAGGCTGTTTATAACTTAGCTGAATTTTAGTACTTGTTCAGCACACAGCAGCTAATACCCACAAAGTGCTCCAGAAACTGAAAGGACTGTTTGTCTGAACTAAAGCTCATTACAGTCTCTCCAAGCAGCAGTGTGTCCACCTAATGATTGCTGGGACGTTGTCAAGCACATTTTAGCTTAAAGTACAAACAAGATCTCCATTTACAAAAATCTGAGAATTTCTTCAACTCTTTTCTATGGAGAAAACAAAATTTGGGGGCCTTGAGGAATCACAGCTGTTACTAATCAAATTTATTTAAGAGAGTAATATGAAAAAGGCATGTTTGTGAAAGTTCATAATCACAGCAGAATTAAATCATTTTTACAGAGCATTTATTTGAAAAGTTCTGTACACAAACTTTGAATATGGCCGAGAATATTTCCCTCGCAGTTTAGGTTTGATTTCATTCCTCGAAACCGCTATAAAACTCCTGCTCGCTTGCAGCAGGGTTCTTTATTTACACTTCGTTTTAGTTTTAAAACCTGTGACAAACACCAGGTTGCTCACGTTCATCACGACACAGGCAGAGCAGCCACAAATACTGCCCTGCCTCCTGGTACCGCCCGTCCGGCCAGCACACTGCACTCCTGGCTCGCTCCAGAGCAGCCAGCTCGGCAGGATTCACCTCTGTGCATATCCAGGTCTGGAGCTCGAAAAGAGTCTTTGAAGTTCATACACCTCCCGGCACACCAGCAGTGACAGTCACGGTGTGACAGTCACACCTCAGAACGATCCCGCTGATGTTATTCTTCCCCCACTACAAAGACCAACCCGATACCTTGTTGCCTGCACAAAAAAAAAGTCCTGCTCATCTCAGCAAGAGTTTTGGACTCCCGCCTCCAGAGCCACCAGCTTCTCTCTTTCCCTTCCCCACCCACAAAAACCCTATCTTCAAAAACACACTCTGCCATTTTTTTCCCAAAAGGTGTAATATATCAAAATCGAACTTTTGGGGATTTTAACCTCTGTGTTGAGCCAGGCTTTTGCTTCCCCACTGAAGCTACCAACAATTTTTCTAAACAATGCCAGGTGCAGGGATTTTTTTTTTTTTAGAGGAAGTTTTACTAGTTCAGTGGAAACTGGCCAAAAGCCATGAACTTGTTTCTGACAGCTGACCAGCCAGCTGCGAAGGGTAATACCAATGCCCTTCCCTCATGGCTGCAAATGCGTCAACTCGCAGTTGGCCTGGCAGTGAGAAGATCACACAGCCATGAGCAGCTTCCCTGAAAATGCACGTATAGCAAAGCTTCCTTCCATCCCTTTTACCAAGATTTATTACAACAAAATTGGTTAAACTTCTTTTCTGTGCCACTTCTCTCTGCAGTGCTAAGTGTCAATCTCTGTCTTCCCCGCAGGAAAAAAACCCACCACCTTTCCAGTTCAGTCACTCAAGATGCCTGGCAATGATGGAAAACCCTTTTCTCTACCAATAGCTTCTAAGAGAAGATGAAGGAGTCTCGTGAGATTTCCTGGGGGCAAGGGGGAGGGTGTGGGGACAGAGCACAGTCCCATCTGGGCTTTTTTCCTCCCCCATCTACCAAATTCTGTATGAACAGTAAAGAAATCAGGCAGAGACAAACGATGTCACTTGCATCTTCCCTGTGCCATCTGTTTTTTCCACTCCAAGATTCCTATATACTTTAGACAGTGACAGCTCATCAGAAAGGAAACGTCCCAAGGCATACTGCTGGTTTGTAAGGCAGAGAGCACAGTGAAATACAGCACTTTCATCCCGTCCTCCCCTCCACCTTGGCGCTAAGGCTATCCCTCTGTACCAGCATGGACATGTACCTACAGCTATGCCCTGAATCCCTCTGTTTCTAGAAACCTTCCATCCCTCAGCCTCAACCTTACAGCTACTTTCTTTGCTTTCTATAACAATTTTTTCCTTAAAAGTTACTCTGCATATCTGCATTTGTCTTACCACGTGTGGGGGTAGTTGGGACCCAGCAAGAGCAGTATGGTACCACAGCTGTATCCACTCATAATTTCGAGATTTATGGGTTTCTTGTTGACCTACTCAGTCATGATGTTATCTTCTCAGAGAGAGTGTTTTTGAGAGATTACACATACCAAAAGCACTGATGCGCCTCCACAAATTTAACTTCAAACTAATTAACTGGGAGCACCTATCAAAACCATTTTTCTCTTCATTAAAATATTTTGAGTGATGCTTCAGTCAAAAAAAAATGTAGTCAAGATAAAGTGTTACCTCAACATGGACCATCTTAGTGGTTTTGCTATGGGGAAAAAAAAAAATCTTCAAATTATTAATAGCTTTCTTGCAATCTCTCTCACAAGCTCCCAGAGCAGGCATTAATCTAACATACAAACTTTCTGAAATATTATTAACACTTCAAAGACACCACAAACACTGAAGGAGATAAATTCTCTATTACTAATTCTCCACCAATGTATCCTTCAGCAGGACCACACAGCTTCCTATTTTGTGCCTGCTGAGTTAGTGCTGAAAATATGCACTAGGTATGAAGTACTGGGTTCAAGAAGAGGGTTTCAATTAAAATGATAAAAAGTAAGGATTTTTCCTGCCGTTAAGGGAGACACTGTGTCCTTAACTTTCCATTTAGTCTTGCAGCTTCCAGAAAAATGTTTAATCTTTTTATATCTCACACTTGCAAAGTTGCAATGGAGTTTAAAGCAGAGAATGACAGCACTGACTTTAAGACGTCCTAGTGTTTCTAAGCCAAAGCCATGGCCAGAGACAGTGTCCTTGTTTCACACCTGTTGATGTCGATGGAAGTACTGCATATGTTCCTAGGAGGTCACAGATTTCATCACAAGAGTGTAACATAGTATTTTATGGAGTATTCCACCTATTTCTTAAAAGATACTCTGTCTAGTTAGTATGAGCCGCCTTGTCACTCAGTGACACCTCTGTTTCATCCTAACCTGTTTCACCACAGAGCTGCAGAAACCACCTTTCCTTGTCTGCATCGTTGAGACCTGAGCTGGTGCTGGCAGCGTGTCCACCGTGCCAGGGCTGCTGAGACACCACTCTTGGCAAGATAATTTGATGCTGCAACACATTCTCCATCTCTCTGCACCTTGTGCACTGAAAATCCAACACCCTCTCCAATGTACAACCTCTCTATTTTCCAGGCTATTCAGTGAGTATTGAGATGTGCTTGGGACAGATGCCTACAGAGTCTGTGGTTTGTACTGATAAGAACTGGAGGCTTCCAGTCTTAACTCCTCTAAACCTGAAGTTACTAGCTCACACAAAGTAGAAATCCACATAAACAAATGCCTGGTCTGAAAGGTCTGGTTTACCAGCAGGTAACAGGTGTGAGTAAAGCAATCAGGCAACATCTTTATTTGCAGATGAATTTCCATGCATCGCCAATGTATTTCCAGTGCCTCACCTTCAGTACACCCACAAAGTGAAAGCTTGGAGTATTTCATAATTCTTTTGGCATGTCTGACTTATTTATTGAGTTGTTTCTGTTCTAAGTCTCCAGACATCTTAGCTGTGACACACTGTAAACACACACAACTCACTGATTTTTTTTAAAAAGTGAGTCCTGATCAGATGAGACTGAGGAACCGAGTGCTTTCTTTTTGAACACATCACCCTTCCTCTACATGCAATGCCAGCTGCTTGGCAGCAGCTTTCTACCCAAGGTTCTGCCTAAAACCATCTGCAAGCTTGCAAATCTAAGAATGAGGTGTGAATTAAGCGGAGGGCAAAGGTGTGAACTGGGGTCAGAAGCAAGCATCTGTCCATAGAGCAATCCCAGGATGCAAATACAAACATGCCACCTTTTCAGAAAGGTCCTCCCCAGATAGGAGTCCACTGTACCCCAGCAAAACGGATTTGGGGGAGGCACAAATTCCATAAGGAAAGTCAAGAGGCCCAAAATCAGCATGTGAGCGTAGGCATCTTGATCAGCCAGCTGTGCCTTTCTGCTGATTTCTGAGCCTGTGTAGATCTCGAGATCAGGAGAAGTGTGAACAGAATAAGTCCAAGACACATAAAAACTCTCTTCATGGATATCTTGCTTTGAAGTAAAAAACACACAAAAAAACCTCCTCAAAACTCCCCAAAACCCAAACCATGATAACCCTGGTAACTTCTTCCTTTAAGATTTGAGCACTTGCCTGAGTCCTTAACGCAAAAGTAACTCTTGGATGGCTAAAAGAACCACTACCAGAATCTGTATTTTACCTGTTTCAAATCAATAACATGAATATTGTTAAGAAGAAGGAGGCTGAAAGATGCTGTATATCAAGCAAAACGCAAATGAAATGGTGTAAACTGGAAACTATGCTCAGGCACATGGAAAATAAGGAGGTAATTGGTGACAGCCCACATGGCTTCACTGAGGGCAAATTTTGACTGACAAATTCGGTGGCCATCTATGATGGGGTTACAGCGTCAGTGGACAAGGGAAGAGTAACTGATGTCATCTACCTGGGCTTGCAAAGCATTTGACACTGTTCTGCATGACATCCTTGTCCCTAAATTTGATAGGCATGGATTTTATGGACGGACCACTCGGTGGATAAGGAACTGGCTGGATGGCCACACTCAAGGAGTTGTGGTCAATGGCTCAATGTCCAGGTGGACACCAGTGACGAGTGGTGTTCCTGAGGGGCTGGTACTGGGACCGGCACTGTTTAACATCTTTGTCGGTGACATGGACAGTGGGATCAAGTGCACCCTCAGCAAGCTTGCCAACGACACCAAGCTGTGTGGTGCGGTCGACGTGCTGGAGGGAAGGGATGCCATCCAGAGGGACCTTGACAGGCTGGAGAGGTGGGCTGGTGCAAACTGCCTGAAGTTCAACAGGGCCAAGTGCAAGGTCCTGCATGTGGGTCAGCACAATCCTAAGCACAGCTACAGGCTGGGTGGAGAATGGACTGAGAGCAGCCCCACGGAGAAGGACTTGCGGGTGCTGGTTGATGAAAAGCTCAACATGAGCGGGCAGTGTGTGCTGACAGCCCAGAAAGCCAACCGTGTCCTGGGCTGCATCAGAAACAGTGTGGCCAGCAGGTCGAGGGAGGTGATTCTGCCCCTCTGCTTCGCTCTTGTGAGATCCCACCCGGAGTACTGCATCCAGCTCTGGGGTCCCCAGTACGCAAAAGACACGGAGCTCTTAGATCAAGTCCAGAGGAGGGCCACAAAGTTGATCAGAGGGTTGGAGCACTTTTCCTACAAGGACAGGCTGAAAGAGTTGGGGTTGTTCAGCCTGGACAAGAGAAGGTTCTGGGAAGACCTTGCAGCAGCCTTCCAGTAACTAAAGGGGCCTACAGAAAAGCTGGAGAGGGGCTGTTTACAAGAGATGGGAGTAATAGGACAAGGGGGAATGGGTTTAAACTGAAAGAGGGGAGATTTAGATTGGACACTGGGAAGAAATTCCTCCCTGTGAGGGTGCTGAGGCACTGGAACAGGTTGCCCAGAGAAGCTTTGGAGGCCACATCCCTGGAAGTGTTCAAGGCCAGGTTGGATGGGGCTTTGGGCAACCTGGTCTAGTGGAGGGTCTCCCTGGCCATGGCAGGGGGGTTGCAACTAGATGACCTTTGAGGTCGCTTCCAACCCAAACCATTCTGTGATTCCATGATTCTAAAATAAGCATTGGGTTCACATGGGACTGATGGAAGGAAAAATCCAAATCTAAATGCAAACTATTTCTCAAGAAGTAAAAAAAAATAAATTAGAAAATTAAAAATTAAAACAGCTTTAGATTTGTGGGTCAAACCCATTTCTAGTGACTTCTAAGTCACTTTTAAAATAATTACTTGAATTACTATTTATTCTTCTAAACACTAGGACAATGTACAGCTGCTGTAGTCTATGTTTCTCCATCTTGCAAAAACCTTATATAACTCCAAGTTCTCGAAGTTCTTTAAAAGTAAGAGAGTACTTAAATACTCTTTTGATCTACAACAAATATACTTCATACGAGCAAGGGGAAATACCAGAACTACTGCCAGAAACTATTTAATAGCTTGAAGCAATTTCTACCCTCTTGTTTGAACAGGCGAAAAAAAAATATTGTTTAAAGGACACAGAATCTCTTTCTATCTTTCCTTCTCTAAAATATCCAGCTAATTTGCTTTAAGTTAATCTGTGCTTTTAGCCTCCTTTCCCTGTGAGTATTAGAGAACTACGCAGTAAGGAGCTCAAGACAGACCAAGTGCACGTTAACCTGGGACACCGTTTTGCTAAACATGCACAGCCAGCATACCAAATCAGTGCAAATTGCGTTATTTTTGTGTTGAACTGGTTGCGCTTGTGTAGTTTGATTGCCTTATCTATCCTGTAGGGCCGAGCAGAACGGTGCAACCGCTGAAACTAAACATGAATTTATTTTCTGTAAAAGCAGGGCTGAGATATGAAAGCTGTGAAAGAATCTTGTTAGCAATTCCTTGTGTAGGCAGCGCGTCTCACTTTAATCCTATGCATTCCGGCCTTTACCCGCGGCTGCGGATTTTCTTTGGGAGCTTTTCTGCACACCAGCCTGGCTAACCCACTTTCTGCTGCCCCTGCCTCTGCACAAGAAAGCGGAACACTGCATCGCTTCTTACGCTGCAAACGGCACGGCAGCACGCGTGCACAACGCCCGCGCCGCCGAAGCGCGTGGCTGGTGCCCGTTATTTCCTGCTGCTGTTGGGTGTTTGTCACCGCGTTCGTTATCATCTGGAGGCCTGAAGCGTCTGCACTGAGGTTCAGAAACGCAAGAGGGCAGGCTGCGTGCAAAGGAACAGGCACAGTGCATTTTCCCACCAGCTTCCACCACGTAAACAGCCCAGCGGAACGGGCTGCCGGAAAACTTTAGAAGAGGTGATTTTCTCACTTTCACTGTAAAACTATGCGACCAAGCTCTTCTTCTGTTTTTCTAGACAGTGTGCTATTAATTATAGCTGTGCTCCTGCATTCAGAAACTGTATCAAAAGGTGAAAGGTCTCTTTCTCTTGCAATCTGCCGCTAAAATTCTAAGGCAGCCATGCAACGGCAGGAGCGGTTACCTGCCCTCTGCCAGGCCTTGACGTGCAACGTGACAAAAATGCGATGGAACGTAATGAAAATGCCATGGATCCTCTTCCTCAGTAAATTCCATCCATTGAAAACTCTAAGGCCCTCCCCCCATAAATGTGTTTTGCTAAATGTGTTGTGTGCTCCTTACACAGCCCTGCGGGCAGCTGTGAGCGTGGTGTCACACCAAAGGCTGTCTGGAGAAGCAGGCAGCGCAGCTGTGACGTGGTACTGCCAGGCCCCTGCTAACACGTTCTCCGCTGGTTGAAAAATTTCCAGTACTAGACACTTTGAAGCTAAAATATCAGTTCAGTGTACAGATGACACTACAGTACAGTGCCTTCTCGATGGTTGTGATACTAATTTGCTCATAAGTTAACTTCCTCCAATTTTTTTTTCACTTCACTAATTAATGACTCCTACTCAAGTCGGTGAGATTTATGTCACCATTATGAACGAGTCTGAGGTTAGCTTTCCCAGATAAATCCCACGCCTGATGAAATAAATATGGACATGCAATCTGAAGCAAAACTGTGTCCTCGTCTTTCTGTTTCATGTTAACACATAGAGTTAGATCCTGCTAACTCATATTCTTGTGCCTTGGCCCAGCACCTCTGCACGTATCTACGTAAGCAATGTAATAGGTTCTGATGACATATTCATGTAAGCTACGGCAGCTTGTTTGAATAGAGCTTTACAGCCCGGAATCCAGATACTTGGATCTTGGGAGTCTGGCATGAATAAGGAGGTCAGGCTAGTCCTTCTAAAAAAACCAGTGGTGTAAGCATCTGTAGAGGTGGTTCAGGTTTTGAAAAGTTAAGTTCTTTGACTGTGCCAACAATGAATTCCTCTTCATCTGTTTCAAACTGAAATAGATTACTGACCATTTATGGGGAAAAAAAAAAAAAGAAAAATGTCTAAAGAAGTGATTTGCTATTCAAGGTAAATCAATGCAAGCATTCTTACAGCCCTCTTCTCTGACATTAGCAGTCATGATACAGTCTACATTTTCCAACCCTCTGCAGCATATCACCAGCATTTAATTGCACAAACGTGTTACCAGAAGGGGCCTGGCTGAAATGCCGCTCTCACATAAACAACACTTGAGCTGGGTGCTACTTGGGTTTTTTCCTGCAAGTGCTGCTACCTCCAGAATATCAGCTTATGACATAAACACAGATGAAAACAAAACCAGCTGGTCAAAAACATAAAGCATGCACCAAAAAGGAATGAGAATTTGTGTGTCAGAGAACTTACTTATTCCACACTTTGCCTTTTATTTTTGAAGTTTTTCTCTGATAGATACTTTAACGTGTATGTAGTAGCCTAAGAAAAATGTTCTGACAAAAATCAAAACTGCATTATTCTCACAGTCAGCCAGTCAGCCACCAGCCTTCATTTCACACCTTCGGGCTGTCAGCTCCAGGTTGACTAAATTTGCGTTTTGGACTATACATGCTGTTGAACAAGAACAGGATTTTTTATTTTTTTTTAATCTTGGGAAAGGAAGTGTTCTGGCACTATCTCTAGGTCTTATGCTTAGAACAGGATAAAGCAAAAAAGACGACACCACCCTACAATACATGCGTCTCGTGACGGAATTAATCAGTGTATCTGAACATGCTGAACTTCCCTACAACAGAATTAAAAGGAAACACCTTGCAGATAATAATGAAAAAGTGTAGTAGCTCATGCAAAAATCTTTCCTCTTCCCACAACAGCTCTTTACGGATTCAGTTCCTAACTTCTTTCTAAAGAAAAACAAATTCCTATTCAAATTCAAGAATAATTTCACCAGATGAGGAAAAAAAAGCATACCAAAGAATTGCTAGAAAAAAGTTTGTCTTCGTACTTCCTCATAAAATCCAACAAGACTTTCCTCTTTAATTCCTCTCCCAGAACAAAAAAAAAAACACAAATAATCTGCACACTGTATTTCTATAAAAGAAAGTCTTACTGCATGGACACCATTCTTAAAAATATGTGATATATCACCTTCCTACAACAGACTACAGAAAATTTAAAACATCAATTTAACTGTGGTCATTTCTGATCAATATAGCTAGGATGAGTGAGTTGTAATTGCAAAAGCTGTGCATTTGTAATTAATGGGTACAAATTATTCAGAAGTGGAATGGGCTGAACGCTATTAGAAGTTTAAACACATAGTACCAAATTCTGTTCATACAGAAAACTAAATTAAAAAGTTGATCTTAATGCATGATGCCCTTCTTTCATTAAAGAGCTATGATGAAAAGCCAGTACTATAAAGACTATGACCTGAGGTTCAAGATTGCAGTTCAAACGCCTGTGATCCTCTCTATGTAATAAAAAAGGCATTTTGAATCAAATACCAGGCTGCATTTAGCCATACTCATGGAGTGAAGTACCACTCGAGGAAGATAATCCCATGGGACTCAACACCTCCTTTGCCATCAGGCAACAGACATCAGGCTGTACCCCACGTGCAGGACAAGCGGTGGAAAAGCAGCTCCGGATGGTACAAAAGCATCGCATCCCATCTTTTTCCTCACTGTGGTGTTTCGGGCCAGGATGCAGTAGTATCCTCCTGGCCCCTTTGTTTCCCATGCAGGCACAGGGGCCAGGCCTCCAGCTGCCTTCCCACCACTCCTCCCCGTCCACCTGCTCCAAAGGACCAGAGGGCTACTCTGCCCACACACGGGGACCGGCTGCCGGTGCTGGGGGGCTCTGCGGCTGCACGGGGGACAACCTTCCTCTCTCTCAAGTCCCTTTGGAGGATGCGGCCCAAGCCGTTCCAGCCCTCCAGGAATTTTCTTTTCAAAAGGTGCTCTTCAACACGTGCAAGATTTGCAAAGCAAACTCCGTAACATTGCTGTAAGGACACGAACGTAAGGATTGCTTTCCCTGAAATGACTGTTCTCTTTCCTTGATGAGATTAGTACATTTGATGCTAAAATTCAGTGGCTTCAGGATGCAGAATTCTTTTGACCAATGATAAACTGAAAGAACTGTATCTGATCACAAATGGAGTAAGGCTGGCTGCTGAGGTGTTCAGTAGAAACTCTTCACAGCAGGAACAAGCTTGGCCCCCACACTGACTATCACTCACACTCATCACTCACTCCTCTGTATCTTAGAGGTAAAAAATAAATAGGCAATAAAAATCATTAATCAATGCTCAAGAAAGTACAAACACACCTTACAGTACTTCTTAAATTAATTTCTATACAGAGTGATTCTATACCTAACCCGAAACTAAATGGAGTGCCACAAATTCTGAGAAGGAAAACACCACTGAATTTGTACCTCTGCAGGTTTTGACCTAAGGTATTCTTCCACTGTAACAATTTTCTTACGCAATCGCCAGCTCCCTTCCAAAGGCAACTTCAAAATAACCAGGGCGAATTATTTTGTTCTGTCAGGCTGTCAATCTGCTAGATACACGCACATTGCAAGTTTAACAGGCAAAAGGCTGGGATTAATTTAATGTAAAATACGCGTATACAACAGAGTACATAAAAGTCAGACTATAAACCAGGAATTTCCATACTATGTGAGAGTATAAAATTACAAATACAGATTTTCTGTGTATCCACCAGTAAACAAAGCTTTGTCATATTTAAAATTTATGTTAAATTTTTGGACTTTAATTTGTTCAGTTGGTGGGGCTCCTGAGGGTGGATTACAAACAAGAGGCACGTGCTCGCAATCTGTTGTTGATCTTACTTGAAAATTTGACAAGATTGGGTAGTAAAGTCCCAAGCTGAAGGTTTAAAACTCATCTTTGAATGCAAGCTTACCATATGAAAGTAAAAAAGTGGCTAATTTTCCACATTTGTTCCAATTATACAGAATTTTTTAATCTAAACTGCAGAGTTTTTAACACGATTCTTTGCTTCATGTGAATATTCCAGGTTTTTTTTTTTTTCTTTTTGTGAAGAGAAGATATGTTACAAGCTTCTCTGGTGCAAGAATCAAATTGCTTTATTAGAACTGGAGGAAATCACTTAATTCTGCAGACACTGTAATGTAAAGTGCAAAAGAAATGGGATTTAAATACCTGCTAAAACATGTGGCTTATTCCTGCTCATACAGAAGTGATGAAATTTTTTTCTCAATGGGGAAGGAAAAAGGAGACCATGACTTGCTTAGTGAAAGATGTTTGTGCATTATTACATATTATGCATAACTGACAAAACAATTAATATTCAGTACTGCAATGACAAGACAGTCTTACAGCTACTTTCCTGTTAGACCTATTTACTACTTTACCATTTTTCTCATTTCTCAAAAAAGCTATTTAACTTCTCACAGCTCTGCATTCCTAAAAGTACGCCTGCTTTAATGCTGAATTTGTGAACAGATATTGAAACATTATTAAAAAAAATGCTGCCAATGCCAACACAATGCTGAAAGAGCATTAGTTCTGTCTGAAAGAAAGGTCTACTTACCCTTTTCTACTTTGTAATTCAAGCTGCTCTGCAGCTAACAAAAGGGTACTTATTCTCATTTTATTAAATTTAAGGTAACAATAAACATTAACTCGGTCTTAAACATGATGTCATGCTGTATGTAGCTAGGTTAAAAGAGAATGTAAAACAAATTACCTGGATTGCTTAGGAAACCCTAAATGCGCTAATTTACCCAACCATTTATCAGCAGAACTAATGAAAAGCCTTTCTTGCTCTTGCAATGTGCAAAGGTAGCCATTAGTCTCTGAAGTGTACAATTTTACTAGCAAGACAAAACAAAAAGCAAATCTTGGGAGTAAATATCAGCTGGACGTTCACATAACAAGGTCCAGAGAGACATATCCAGAAGTTTCCTCTTTTAATCCAACTCTGAATAATGTTGGATGCTGTTCTCTGTTCCTTCAGAGCTCTACTACTGCCAAAATAACTGCAAGGCTTGCAAGTCCGAGTATATCTCAAGCCTTTCCCAAG
Organism: Psophia crepitans; assembly: GCA_013399095.1. Lineage (NCBI taxonomy): Eukaryota > Metazoa > Chordata > Aves > Gruiformes > Psophiidae > Psophia > Psophia crepitans. The sequence goes on from VWZZ01000586.1 coordinate 247,285, forward strand.
GCACCCCAACACTATCTGAGGCACTGAAACTATGGCAACCGAATAAGAAAGCAGCTTCCATGATTAATAGATGAAGATCCCAGCGACAGTGCCTAGCTAGGCCATAATTCAGGAATGCAGGAGGAATTAGCATAGAATCCATCTCAATCTACCAATAAAAGTAGATTTTGAAAGGCATCAACTAAACAGCAGTTTTTTTCAGCTAAAAAAAAATTTCTATAGAACTATAAACTGTTCAAATTCTCATTAACATTTCAATGAACGGCTGCCTTGAGTGCAAGTAACGGGTAAATGTTCATGAACAATGGTGAAGGAACCAACATAGCAAATTTCCCATCTGACTATCCTATCAAAGCCATATGTAGGAATACTCAATATATAGAACATCTGAGCAAAGCTGAGCAGGCGGAGATAAGAAGGTAGAAATAGTGTTTGCTGCAGTCAGGAATATATTTGGACACAGTTTTTCCCATTGTGTTGGGGACTCATATAAGAGTGTACTTTTTCCATCTGCTGAACTGGAACACCCGACCATATCTATTATATACTCTACAAATTTTCATTACTAGAAGGCCCTGTGAGTCTGTCAGGGTCATTGCAAAATTGATGGGGGTTATGAATACCTTTTTTTTTTAGGTGCATAATCAAACTTCTGCTATTATCTCCAGTAAAAAATACCGGTATTATAGTCCTTATTCACTAGACAGACTAAGATTAAGGTGAAATGGCATAATAAAAATATTCTTTATTTCTTTTCACTTTCATAAACATTAAGTTCTCACTAAAGGCAATTGGCTACAGAGATCATAAAAGCATAAGAATGCTTTTTTTGTGTGTATTACACAAAGGGTATAACCCTGCAGTCAAGGCATAGCTTTACCTGGGGAGGATGAGGGACAAGGAGCCACAGGCTTCCCATACCAAGGACAAAGGATGTTGGTATGGGACAATGTGCCGCTATGCTGTGCATCTGTCCCCAGAAACTCTTTAACTTCAGCACTGCCTGAATGTTGTAAAACTGTATTTCTGTAGAAAGTTCCTCGGTAGCAGTTTTGACAGTAGCTAAAAAAAACCCCACAACTGAAAAAACTAACATGGGGTAGTCCATGATACGTGAATTTCAAGTGTCTATATAGAAATGCCTATTATTAACAATACTTTTAGAGGAAAGGTCATCGCTGAATGTAGTGAATTACCATATGTCTTCACTCTAGAGATACAGCAACTGGCAGTTCCGTTAATAGCTGGTTTATCTACTTCATTTTACATCTCTATTTCAGTTACTAAAGAAACACTTTGGGGCTTGGGGAAAAATTCCTTCCTACAGAAATGAGTCTGTATTCACACAGAGCATGGTACACCCCTCCTTTTAGCTAATAAATAACTACAGTTCTATAGTGGGAAAGACTTCAAGAGGTTTTGCAGCGAATTATGGGGTAATTCACAGTGGGTTTTTCTCATTTTCTTCTTCCTTTTTTGAAAGCTGCTTTTTGGTGTTTGTTTTTTTTTAAAGTGATATCTACTTCCCTTTTTTTATTAAACTATAGCTGGAGCTAAGCTTCAGATTTCAGAGGGCATCAGTCTGGCAGCCTCATTTATGTTCATCTGGTGCATGAAAGGTTAGAATAAGATTCGTTTATGGGGAGAAGCACCGATGACCCACTCGCTTCCCTATTTCTAGTGGCCCTACTGTTAACCGTAAGCAGCCTTAATAAGTCCGAAGCAATAAAACCTGCAAATTCCTCTATGACAGTCTTTCAATGAATCCCTCCTAACACTTCCACAATACTCTGATGTTGTTGGTGCATACCTCTTCTGTTCTATTTTTTTTTCTCCTTCAGTTCCCATATCACATTTAATTTTGAATCCTTTCACATCTTGTAGCTGTTAAAATAGGATAGGGAAACGAACAGCTTGGGAACTCCAGACGACACGCGGGACACGCACGCAATATGTATGACTGTATCACAGTAGGTGGCAGTCTTCCCTTTAAATCCTAAAGCAGTGCCTTGGAGCTGTGCTGCCATGCTTGCCATGTTGCAACCGAGACCCAAAACCAAAGCGTCGTTCACCATGGACAATTAAGATGCCTAAGCTCTGTCTAAATGTGAACATTGTTACCTCCATGGCCAAGGTAACGGTTTAGTTGTCTCACAAGAGAGCACACACAGAAAATAACGACATGCAAACTCCGGTCTGCCAGGTTTGCAGGAACTGGGGAAGCCCACTTCTGCCTTCACAGACCCTACGTGCACCTAAGCTGTTCCACACTCAAAAGACTGGTGCAGCAGACCAAAATTTAAAACGTTGCTATAGAGAGGTGGCAGGCAGGCTCAGGCCCAGGCTTTCCCCCCGGCGCTTGTCTCTGCCTTTGAACGCTGCTCACAGTTGCTGTATGCTGCTGATCAGCAGCCAGACTCCACGCTACTACTGGCTGTATCTTACTGCCAAATTGATCTCTGTGCGTGCCTCACACACCTCAGAGTAATCCAGATACACAGAATTAACGAGTATAAAATGCTTATCAGTCTAAAAATGGGTATAAACCAGTCACCAGTAAAAAGCATTGCTTATTCCTCTTATTTTTCTGTTGCCTTGTCAAGACAAACCTTGTCACAACCTGTCACAGTCTGTCAGATGTTGCTCCACAGCACACAGACCTAGGTCAGACTTAACACTGAAGGTCGATCCAGTGCAAATGTACTCGCTCCGTAGCTTCAGGTCCTCACCCAGGACTGGTTTCCAACAGACAACAGTATTTTCAGATTGGGGCCTAAATGTGAGGAAGAAAAAAGACTCCCTATTTGAGTAGTATTTCAGAAACTGCCTTTACTCTCCAAAAATTACTCTGGCAAGCAAGGCTTTGCTGGGTAACCAAAGCTTACTTGGGTGAATGAGACTGAGAAGGACCAGGGTTCAGAATTTACCCCCTCAATAACTGAACAGTAGGAGGTAAAATACTGCAGTATCTGTATCAAATCAGGACAGTGAAAACTTCTGGTTTAGTACGGTTCAACTTTTCTCTAGCATACACTGCGTCTCACAGAGCTGAATGTTCGTTTCCAGAATTTACCCGGTTGGTTGTTTTCAGCACTCTGCTAAAGTGTATGGGAATCAGGTACTATACACAAAACATTTGTTTGGGTAGTGTAACAATGTATTCTTGCAAACAAGCTGGATGCGAGGCATGTATTAGCTCAGGTCAATTTAATCCTAAAACGTTTTATGTCTCTCCTGCTGTAAACCATGTGAACTCCTTTCATGTGTATTTATGTATGGCTGTTCAAAACAAGATGACAAATTTCCCCTTCCCTTCACAACACATGCACAAGCAAGTTCACAATCACCTACTTCCTTTTTAATGCAAACAGTTCTAGTCTGGATTTATCACAGGTCATTAATCTGATCTCTCCTCTTTTTCTTTTTTTTTTTTCTTTTCAAAAATTCAGTGAAGGCAACTCTTCATCCTTAGTCCAACCTACCTTCTTCTTCAGTCTTAAACTCCAGTAACTGTGATCCTCTATTTACAAACATTAAGAGGGGACTATGGCTAATATTCACTTCCATCTCCAGGTAGCTAGAGATATTAGCTAGTCGTGTTTCTCACAGATGTTAGTGTCCAATCATTTTTTTGGTTCAAGTAGTACGAGTTCATTTGATAAGGTTGGTTTTGCCATTAAGTAAGAATATAGAGTTTTAATGTAGACTAATTGAGAATACACAGAACATCGGTGATGATACGATTCATCTTCCCTGACAGTATTCACCCATGCTTCAAGCATTTCATTCCTACTACAGGAAAAGCAAATGTTGCAAATACACTTTACGGTATTACTTGCTATTTTAAAATTCATGTAGCATTCAGACAGAAACCTTATCTGGGCATTCTGCTTCTGAACTAAACTTCCATGAAAGCCAGAGATTTTCTCCAGTGAAGACTGGAGGAGAATGGAGATCAATGTTTTTATGCATAGGAAATTGTTTGGCTTTAAAGAGAGTTCGTATATGTTCTGTCTTGTACCTTATGTGAAGGTACGACATTAAAAACATGTTCCCTTAAGATAAAATTATACCCTAGACAGTAAAAAGCTTTGGCATCTGTACTTTTTTAAGAGTGACAAACCTTCCTGGTCTTACTGAAGCTAGTATTTGCTTTCAACCACATACGAGGCAATTCCATGAAGAAAGGGATTTGCTGGAGCAGACCCCAATTTTCTCACAATACACTAGATGAGCCTTATTAAAAAAAAAACAAAAAACATCCAAAATAAAAAAAACCCAACAAAAACCCCAGAAGTTAACCAGAGCAAGATAATTTTGCTTTTCTGGTCTGAAAACAAACGGCGAAGGAAGTCCTGAACATGATAACAGCTGCATAAATCTTACTCTGAGAAATGCCACAGACTCCTCAAAATCCATGATTAAAAGAGCCCGACTCCGCTGGACTTTCTCACGTTGATGCCAAAGGATTTACCCGCCAAGTAAAGATTACTTGCATGAGAATGGCTCACTGGATGACGCTTGGATTAAATGAATGCAAACCAAAACCACTCACTGAACTAATTTTTGCAAAGACACTGGGAAAATCACGCCTCTAGCTACTATCTTTGAGGTTAGCTTAATAATTAATATCCTTGCTGGATGCTACTAAACAAGAGTTAGCAGAATCCATGCCAGATAATGAGCCCCCGCTTGCAGCCCTCTGACAGAAGCCGGTTGTGGAGATTCAGCTCTCCGTTCCCTGCAACACCTGCAAGCCGTGTGTGCCCCGCTGGAAGATCAAGCATTCACCTTGCAGAGTCAGGAATTTGCGTCTTTTACAATTTATCACAGAGCTGACAAAAGCCTTTGTTTCTACAGTTCCATTAGTAAAATAATTTTCCGTCCACAGCAGCTAGAGATCCGCGCTGCACAGACGCCGGCACGAACGCGCATGTTTACAAACTTCAAAAGCAGCAATTAGCTCGCGAGAGGCAGAGGAGAACAAATTTCCCTCTCAACAAGCGGTCAAGGTTAGAAAAAAGACACAGAGCCACTTGCCTAAGGAAAACCCAGCAGCCACCGTCGTGCGACTCACCCCGGGAACAGCCAGGCAGGACAGAGGCAGCGGCGGCGGGCAGAAGGGCATCTCCGCTGCGACTGACCGGGCTCCAGCCTCAGCGCCGCTACCCCGCCAGCCCCCCACCCGCACGCCGGCGGAGCCACCCCCGGGAAACGCCTCCCTCGGGCAGGAAGGAAGGAGGGGAGGAAGGAAGGGGCGGTGGGACGGCCGAGCCCTCGCAAGAAGCAGGTACTTTCTCCAGGCTTGATGCAGGAGACAAACTTTCCACCGCGCCC
>VWZZ01000586.1:255653-279644 GCA_013399095.1 Psophia crepitans
GTGGGGTCCGACCCGGCCGCCCGCGGGTCCGCCCCGTCGTGCCCGTGGGGCGCCCCCCGCGCCCCGCTGACCTCTCAGGGCACCGGAGCGCGGACGGACAGGCTGCGGGAGCGGACTGCGGTATAAACCCGACAACATCGCCCGAAGTCGGTGCGCTGGAAACCCGCCTGCCCGTTTGTGCGGCGGCGGCATGCGGTCCCTCGGGAGTTTTAGCGCTCATTTCCACCCTCTAGATCCCGCCGGAGTAACGCTGCGAGGAGAGCCTCTGGTTACTTCAGCGCGAAGGTATCTGGTTTCCAGCGGATTCATTTACATGTGGAATTGCTTTAACATGATTTATTCTTTTTTATTTGGATTTTTTTTTTTCAACCCAGATAAGTGAAAGGACAGACTGCAACTAAGGGATTTACTGTCAGCCCACGAAGTGTGGCATTAACATTAAAATAATTACTTGTTTATGACAGCTGGTTTTTTGCTTTTTATTTTCAGATAATGAAAGGACTCTGAGAAATTGGTTTTGTTTCGGTATTTGATTTGGGATCTAAAATTACACACACATTCATTCAATTTCTAGTTGTTAGATTACAAGGGAAAACATTCATCTGTATGAAGGAAAAGTTTCTTCTTTCAGACAGTTTAAACTGAATGTATACTTAGGGTAATTTTCTAACCTAAGGAATTGAGGCTTAATATATATTTTCTTTCTTTCCCTGAAAGTCTAAAACACAAGCAGCTTCTGCACCAAATGGAGTAATTGCTGGGCACAGATAAATTTTCATGAAACAAACTTATCCTAGATCTGAAAGCAATTAAAGAAACTGAACTGGTATGAATAATTTCTGGGTACCCAAGCGTGTATCGGGGGGGCAAACCAGATGAATGTTCCTTGATTTGCCAAGACCCCTAACCTCATTTCCACAAAGAAGCCTCTGATCGTCTCATGCTACTTCTCCCTCTGTCAGGAAGCGAGAACAGAGACTGAACACAGTCAGGATTTGCAGGGAATGCCCATTCGACAATACCAACGCCTGACATTCAATCATTGCATTATGCTCAATCACTACATACGTTTTGAGGTGTTCAAAACTTCCACTGACTTTGTTGTGGGTTTGAACTGTAAGCAGATCTAGACTGGGCCCTTACAGTGTGCTTCAGATACTTCACAAATATTTCCGCAGTAGTGAATGGTTTATTTTCTTCGTTAATCGGAAAAGGCTCTCTGACAGAGAACATCCCCCCCCACCCTGCCCCTTATATTCAGGAGTTTTAAAAATACAGACCAGATTTTTGTATTATAGAAGTTCTGCAAGAAGCAGAAAGCACTAAAAAATCCTATTTTCCAGACACTGGTACTAGCCAAGGCAGCAGTTGTTAGAATTTTATATTCAGGTTCTTTTACAAAAGTGTTTTCCATTCATCCACTTTCTTTCCCTGTCTTTTAATTCCTAAGCCTGCACTGCCTATTTTCTTAATTTAAATCACACATTGCAGCCCTTTTTCATTTAGCCTTGTGTCAAAACGAAAGCCAGCTCTTCTGTCCTTCATTCCTGTACTGTTCCTTCTGCTGTTAGCTTACTAGAATCGATCTGCAAAATCAGACGTATCGTCATGGCTTAACAAAACACCCTCTTTTCTTTTACCTGACTGCCTGTTCCCTTTCTCTCTCTATACCCAAGCCAGTAAGCTATTCTTTTCTCTCCCACCAAGTTTTTTTAGGCTATTTTTGTAGAACTTTAATATCAATCTCAATTCTCCATGCTGTCAGATTTTCTGAAAACAGAGACACAACCTTATTTGTTTTGCCCAGACTAGTTAACAACTGTGGGCTACTCATACTGGCTTGGGGAAGAGAATTACTACTCTTATGCATGAGAAAAGACATATTTTTTTCACCGGCTGCTTCTTGGCAGCTGCAGAGGTAGAATGCAGTGGGTTTTCCAATCAGGAATTCTTGGTGAGGTCTCCACGGAGCTGAGCATTTTAAAAGCCTTATTTGAACAATTAACACAAGCTACCAAGAACCCTCTGCAACCCCTCTTCAGGGAGCATCTCTACCAAATATTTGACTTGAGTTCATATGAAAATGTTACCTCTCTTCCTTCCTTCCTTCCTTCCTGCGCACATACGAAGTAACGTTGTCTTGAAGTTCGTGGGACACCTGGCCTGTGTGGGAGAAAGGCGCTTCACTGCAGCAGTTGACTTTCAGCTGGGTTGTGTGAACTGTGATGCCAGTTGGCATGCTGAGCCCCACACTGTATATGTATATATTTTCTACTCTACCAGCTTCCCAGAGCCATGTGGTTGTAGGAGCAGCATCCTGTTAGATACAGTTCTGAGGAGCTGGGATACTGCAAGGGTGTGATGCCACTTTGTCCTTCAGCACATCCCCACCCATTCTCACGTCAGAATAACCTGTGCAACATTCTCCAATTTCGGCATCAGGTGTTACTAGATTCAGTTCAGTTCATTCAACGCCTATTTGAAAGATTCAAAGGACAGCAGAGCTTTATGTTGACCAGAAACAACACACAAGAGTGGCAGAACTGAGGATTTTGACAGCTGTCTGAGAAACACAAGGGGGTTTTGCCCGAAGGAAGGTGCGACACGGCTTTGATGTCCAGGAGGCACTTGAAACCTGTAATTTTGGAAGGGGCTGTAACTCTTTCTTTTTTTCCCCTCTCCCATTCTCGCACCAGAGGAGATGCCTTTACTTGTGGGGATCTATCTCACCACAAATTAAAAAAAAAAAATGTTGAGTGCAGGGACATCTTAATATGAAGAAGTGTTGACTTCTTTAATCTTCCAGCAATAGTGAAAGCTCATCAGACTGTAAATATGGTTTTTGTCAAGACAACGTTGTTGAATGCCTGGCAAAGTAATTACTCCTACACAGAGAAAAATAAATACTTCTTTTAATCACTTCAGAGGAACTCACCAAACTCAGCTGTACTCTGAAAATGTGGTTGAAAAGTGGACGGGTTTTTAATCAACATATAGCAGTTCTTGGGCACGCTGCAGCTAGAGGAAAGAAGACGCACAAAACCCAGCATGGACCCAATACTCAGTCTTTAACATAAAATGGCAACAGGTCTTTTGCCCAATTAACTGCAGCAGAGTCAGTCTCATAGTTTAAAATTTTAAGCACTAGACATTTTACAGACCACTGTAAACATGTAAAATGAAATTCTATTAAGAACAGGTAAGCCATGAATTTCCACCATGGGTGTGATTTTTAATGGTTAATCCCTGCAAAATTCCTTCTGTAACTAAGGGCCTCGCTAGAAATGCCACATTTTTAGGTTGCTGGGTGACATGTATGGATTTGCTTTTCTTATCATTCTGTTCGGACACCTTCCAAATGGATCCCGAGGTGTCTGTAGGCTGACCTGGGATGTGTTCAGCAGGGGCACCCGAAGTGTTCAAATTCAGGAAAATAGTTTGAAATACTCACTGGAAATAGCAGGGACTCCAGTGAAGGATTTGTCTCTGCCTGGGAACCCAAGGGGAGTCTCTCTGTGCCAATTCTGTGCAGGTTGGTCTTTACAACTATGGAGGGTTTTGGAAGGCAAACAAGGCTGTGGAGCAGATGTTTTATGCAGGAGGATGCCCTGGTCAGCTCCTGTTGTACTGTGCCAGAAAAATCAGCAGAAATTCATGTTGCGCTGTGAACAACATTCACATGTCACTGTGTCATCTAGTTCCCAGAAGAGGAGAGTGTTACATGATGGTGAAATAAGCAGAGAATACTGTGGATAGCGGCCGGACCATATGGTGAAGGGAGTCCCTGTTAAAAAACCCAAAACAACTGAACATGGAAGATCAATATGGGAAGGTGATGCAGAATTTAACAGTTGTTAAAACCAACAGAAATTTGCAATTAATTAATCAAATTACTCTAAATACACACGTCCTCTGGTGTAAATTAACATAATCTTATTGATGATGTGCATCCATACTCGTTTCACCTGCTGATGATCTGTTTTGTAAAATTTCACCAGGAAAGGACTGTATAGTAATTTTTAACTAGCCTGTAGAGCTCTACAACAGGAATACCACTGATCTGATGTATTCCATAGGCAATTGTTTAAGTCACTAGAAAAATTATTTGCTATTGAACTCTATCGGATTTTCCATAAATGGAAGCTTACTTTCTTCACACATTGGATGTTGATGATCTCACATTAGTCTCTTCTAGTTAGAGCCTCTGAGAGGAAAATTAATCAGAAACTGTAGAGAGAGCGTCTGAAGAGAATTTTGAGGGTTTCTTTCGCATCAGTTTTATTATGGGAGAATACTGTATGCTCCTCAGTTACTTCATGCTGGGTTAGTTTGAAGTATTGTGCTCTACATCTTTAGTTCACTATTTCAGAAATCCCCCCCAGCTTTTCCAGCATTGTGCTTAGATGTTGCGTCCTTATTGAGCACAATGAGGAACTGAACTGAGTAAAATATGCCTTTCAGCTGCTGTTTCTCTTTATATAAGATTTCACACTAACTACTGAGTTGCTTGCACAGCGAGTGAAGAGGTGTAGAAGGACACTCTGAAAACATGTAAAATATATTTTGATTGGAAAGTTAAGCCAAATTTGTGCAGTTTTCTTGGGGTATATTCTTTGTTCTCATCAGGACTGTGTAAAGTGAGGGGCTTGATCAGGAGCTTAAGGAAAACAGTGAGAAAAGAGATTTATTTTGGCTTTGCCTGTATTCTTGCAGTGGATAAATATGGTCCAAAGTGAACCATCACAGTGGCTCCCAAAAAAGCAGTGAACATTTCAGATCTAGCTGGGGAGACTGAATGTAAAATTGTCAGAATTTAAAAGACAGTACTGAAAGAATTCAATACTATAATAAAAATGTTTTAAATACGATTACAGCATCAAACTGAGAGCAAATCCAATTTAAAATAATAAGAAGTGGATATTTCAATAAGTCAAAATCATTGCGTTCGGTGTCCCTTCAGCTGGACTGAGCCCATAGGAACACTCAGTAAGTGGAATTGCCAGGCAAGACAGTATCACCAAAGGGAAACCTTTAATGGTTTCAGTATCTGAAAGAAAGAGGCTTTATTCCATCCCTCTCCCCAACACACACACACTTTAATTCATAACATTAAATTTCATCTAGCTGACTACTTTTTTTTTTTTAACCCTCAAATTGATGGCAGTAGGAAGAAAAAAAGGGTCTTCAAGTGGCAGAGTGACAGACCAAAAAAAAAAAAAAAAAGGGAAGGAGAAAAACAGAGAGGAAAAGAGCAGGCAGGACAAAATGGAAGAGTTAAGGAAAACGCTCCAGCTGAGAAAATTTGTGAAGTAGAGCATGTAGTGTTGGAGACGGAGGGAAACCACAGCAGTGGTGGGAAGGAGAAGGGAAGAAAAAGGGCCATAGAGAGAGGAAAGCAAATAGTCTCTACGTGAAGCAAAAGACTAGTGGCATACAGTAAAGCAATGTAGGAAAAATGGGATTGGTTAAACTTTGACAAAATGAGCAGCTGATGGAAAATGATCTTTTAGTCGGGTTTTATCCTTTGATCCTGTGAGATTACTGAATTAAAACAATAAATGAGAGGCTGAGTTGCTTGAAGTTTACTCTTGCTTTTAAGCAATATGAATATTTTTACATGCAAAGGGAGAAATTAATGTCAAACACATTGTGGCCTGCCAAGATGGAGAAGAGTGACTGGAACTGTGTTGAAAGACATGACACAGTATTTGGGAAGAAAAGAGTGTGTCCTGCTTTTGGCAAAGGAGTTTTCATCAGTGTCAGTCACCTCCCCACACAGCCTGATGAGCTATTTGGACCTAATTCTGTGTGGAAAAAAGTGACACAGGATAGCCAGGAAATAACAGTGCTCCAGGACACAGGTCAGATGGTGGATCAGTCTAGGAAGGCACCAGGGTGACCAGCAGCCATCATCCCCAGGTGGGTTGGCTAGAGCTCTTGTGACTCCTCTTGGGTCACGCCTGTGAGCAAGGCAAAAACAGGAGGCGAGTGGGAACTCTTCTCCCTCATGCTCCCCGTGCGCCTGCCCTCACCAAGGGCAAGTCAGTATCCCTGGTGTCTCATGGGGGTGAGCAGAAAATGATTCCTCTCAGAGGAAGAACATGGGATGAGCCGTCAGTTTGTAGCACGATGCGGCTTTTATGGGACATGGTGGGGATTTGGCAGCGGGGAGTCGATCGGGTCTTTTCGGTGATTTCTGAGTATGCTTTATCTAGCAAAGCTGTTATTCAGGAGAAAAACCAGCTGAAATTGATAGTTTCCCTTGTCTGCTTGTCTGTAATCCTTTTTCTAAGAGGAAAACTGTCAGGAAGGTGTTTCTAGCACTAGTTCAATTAGCTGGTGCAGGAAGGGCTCTCTTTGGCTTTTCCCTGTATTGCATTAGGCCAGGAAAAGTAATAACCAGAATGCAAATTCAGTCTTCTAGATTTTTCCACGTAAATATCTGTACTCTACCAACAGTACTTGTGCTTAAAAGGATTTTAATCCACAAGTTGCACTGAAGCTAGTACAGGAAGCCACGGTTTTAGGTGGTTTTTACTGTGTGCAGAGGTGATAGCTTCTGGCCCATCTGAAGCCGACAATGACAACAGCATGACTGCCCCTACAACCCCTCCCCCCCTCCTGGCTGGTTGTAGTCTGGAGTTTCCTTGTGATTACTAGAGCTGAAAAGCATTTGCTAATGAAGCCTGGAATGAGGGAAGAGGAGCAGAGACTTCCCCTGTTTGCTCACTCCTGGCAATCATTACCCAGCCTGCGCTCCCGGATGTGACTGTCCCAGGTAAATCACAGCCTGGGCATTCCAGCCCTGCCTAGGTGAGTTTCAGTCACTCTGCTGCGCCCGATACTAGTGCAGCAAAATTGAGAGGAAGTGAGCGAAAGCCGGTTGGGAAGTTTGTCACTGATCCAACAGAAAGGGCAAGAGACCATAAAGAAACTGACTGCTGCACAAAGCCTGCCTGACTCACTGTGGGTTTCCATTGCTTCGAGACACATATTTGATTTCTGAGTCAAGCTATTGCCCTTTCCTTAAACCATCCCACCAAACACAGTGTATGAGCATGTAGTTACCTTGACACGTGTGGAAGTATTCGTAGGTAAAGAAGGATACCTCATAGGTACAGAATTGGCAAGGCTATGTATAAAGAAGAAGAAATGTGGAGGAAAACATCAGCTTGCATGAAATAAACCACAGGCTTCCTCATTTCTGTGCCATCAGTGATGAAACTCCCACTAGCTGAAAAATAAATTCGTGTATTATTGCCAAGGGTATCATTTATAGCAATATTCTTGGTGGCTAACTCTTTATTTGGGCTGTCCTAAAGACAGCATTATTCCTCACTTTTGGCAGGGACTTCCTGTGGATGTTGCTTGGATTGTACATTCATCCCTGTGTGGAATATGCATTAGTGTTCACAGAAAATCAGCAGAAAACATATGTGCATTTTAATATCTACTTACATCCTATGTCAAAGGCACAAATAAAGCTTGATTTAAGAGTATTAAGTTTTGCTTGGGCCTGTATTCTACTGAAATCTTTAATTTGGGTGTTCACTTGAATAAAAACCAAAGTAGATTTATAAATGAGCTGTGTTTGATGTGGGCTGAAGTGCTTGGGGTAAAGAAGCGGCCGTGCAGAAGTCTTTGGGAGTTTTGTCACTGACTTTCTTGGGACTAAAGCATCACCCGAGATGCAACATCTGTAACATTAACCAGTTTGTAACCATGCCTCCTAACCCTGTGGAAACAGAAAATTCAGGAGACCATAACTGTAAAATAAAATAAAACAGGCATTCGACTCGAAATTCTCATTAAATTCTTGATCTCACTGGAGTCAATGACAAAACTGTAGTTGACCTCAGTGTGGTGAGACACTGATTTTCAAGTCCAAATCAAGGTTTTGACATAGTCTTTGAGTATGTCAGAGAAGACGTAGACAAGATACCTTTTCCCACAGTATACTTCATGCTAATGAAATTAATATCTCATTCCTGCCTCTTGGAAACTGGTTTCTCAGTGACTTTATCTGTACTGTTTGCTCTCAAAGCAGTGTCTGATACCAAACAGTAGATGTGATGTTTTGTTTTGTTTTGCTTTGCTTTGCTTTGCTTTGAATGGTGTTTGTGTTGTTCTTTTTTGTTTTGGTCTGTCCAGAATTTAAAAACGGACAAGACTGCTGCAAAAAGTACTCCTTGGTTATCCTTAAATTTTCTATCAGAGTTATAAAAACCTCGTAAGTAGTGGGCTTATAACAAAAACTCTACAGTGCCCTTAATGATGGTAGCAGCTTATAATATGCAGGTTGCTGAAATGTCTAGTTAATGAATGTCAGTAGGATTAGAAAATGATGAGGGCACTTTTTAAGGTCTCCGTGCTGTGATAGATTTATATGACTAATAACAATGAAAGGTGCACAGGAATCTATGGATGCTGCCTCTTTCCTCCAGAAATCGGCACCGTCTCTTATTAATTAAATTGAATACAGAACAATATAAATCTCCCAGTGCTTATTCCACTCATTTCATACATACTAATGAGGATGAGCTTCTGAAGCTGGTGGTTGGGATCATTTATTCAGCGGTGGGAAAAATAACATCAGGATTCAGACCCCCTGCTGACTTTGCACGCTGTTGTGCTAGATTTATATTGGCCTACTAATAAGTAACCGAATACATTAAATGAGGCGCTCGTCACTGCAAGGGTTACAAGGGACTCCTTGTTTTTCTTCCTTGTGTATTCTTTGGTGAGGAGATTAGGGGAGATGGGCCCATTATGTAAGTCTCTCCTCTTCGTATTTCATCCACCAGTTCAAAGCTCTCTTTTCCAAACAGAAACTACGGCAAAGCTCTCATCAATCATTAAAAGTCCCAGCAGTTACAAACTCACTGATTTTGATGTGGAGTTCAACCATCCTGCCTTTTTTTTTTCACATAAGAAAGTGAATCACAGTATGCTTAGCAGTTCAAACTCTGCATCGCACAGTACGCGTGATTAGTGAAGAGAGAAAATACAGGGCATTCAGCTGCCAAAGAAACGTCCCTTTAGAGCTCCTTTTTGGGAGGAAATACAGTGGAACAAGCAAGCTGGGTATTCCAGTGCTGCATATGTGGCTGTAAAAAAGGTGGGGAAGTCCTGTAGATCACATTTAATTTTGAGCTGGTAGATCCAACCTCTCATCCTTCTAGATTTAGGATGAGAAAACTGCATGCACTGTGCTGCCAGACAAACGGCTGGTGTTACAAACCTAAAATACAGCACTATTACCGCACTCTATAGTGAATGCCCTGTGCTGGTGTGTGTAAGTTTAGTAGGGAAGCATTGAAAACAGTACTATTTGGCAACTGGAAATAGATGAGGACTTTAAAAAATCTGTGGCTGCTGTATTTTCTCTGTTCGCCTGTTGTTATAAGACAGGCAAAACGCACCAGCTATTTAGCTCAGCAGACTGATCCCCTCTACAGCTGAGTTTACAGCATGACATGAGAAACTCAATTAGCCTTACCAACTCAGCTTGTGTAACTGCACAGGTGATTAAGTAAGGGTGGCCACCTCTTTGAAAAGCCCAGCTACACTATTTGGCTGTACAGAAGAGTGGGAGATGCTGTTAATGTGTTTTGCAAGCAAACTGATGGAACGAAAACAACAATTTCCGAAGAGCGGGTAACATACTGTATGCAGATTTGTGCACGTGAGGCTCGTATGTAACCATTGTCTCCAAAGTGGTTCAAAAATTCGCTTTTCTGTGGATGAGTTGAAGAGGGGGTTCGAGTACACAACTAATTACCCTCGAGTTACGCAACTGGAAGATCAGGGCTGAATGAATTCAGTGGCGAATGGGGAAAGAAAAAAATTAAATACAGTCTATTGCTTACTTGTATTGTATGTGAGAAAATACCAGTGAAGCTTTGTAACAGATTTAATTATATGTTCCAGTTAACTTTGCACTATGCATAACACCCTGTGAAAAAAAAAATCATTCGGTACTCTTTGCATGGCTTTTTGTGTGTGTGTGTGTTACTGAAACTTCTCCATCCAGTGTTAGAAAAACAAGCCTATAAAATTCTCCAGAGTTAATGAGAGTAGGTGGAGGTTCTCCTTTGTATATCATGATGAAGATGTCAGTAAATTTACTTTCCATTTTTTTCCACTCTTCTTGCTTGCTGTGTTTCCTTCCGTCCAACAGCTCTTGTTGGTGACCCATTTTGTGAATGGAGTTACTCCTTCCTTTGAAGTTGTAACTTGTCTTGGAAGAAATACCTAGGAAGCACTCTTTTATTGTTAGAACTTGAAGCAGGGTGGGGATTGTTAGTCACCTCTGAGCATGCAGGTAAATCACAAGTAGTATCTTTTACCTTAGGAACTCAGTTTTACATTATAACTTTTTTTCTTGAGATGTGATGCTCTTGTACACACTGTCTTGTTTATGGAATTTAACATTCTGACAACAGGGCTAAATATGAACTATTTATAACATATAGCATGTCAAATGCTAGTGTGTGCAAATAGTAACTATGAAGTAAAAAGGCATTTGGAAGAATTAGGTGAAATATAGACAACAATCGTAATCATTTTGCTATACTGGTAGGAGAAAGATGTAGAGTTTGTTATATAGAGAAGGTCTTATCTCACTGAACTTACCTGCCTTATCTCACTGCTTTTTTTTTTTTTTTTTTTTACTGCTACCTCTTAGAATCACAGGTTTTATGTATGTTTAACTATGTAGAGGCATATGGTAATAAATGACTTTTCAAAACCATGACCTCTTTGTTCTGGCTCCAGTAGCTGTAGGACGAAGTTTTTATAATGCGTCAGTTATATGTCCACGAAAAAAACAACAAAAGCAACTCAAGAAACCTCTGTTACTTAAAGTATGTGTACTGAATATGGAAATAGAGCCTTAATATTTTTTTCTTCACCTGCCCTTCCTTTGCAATCTTAAGAGTCAGTTGCTCTATGTATTTACTGGCACAATCTATGAGTGCATGCCCGAAGTATGGGACAGAAGGAAAGCAGTCAGCTGTATGGATGAGGCAGAGATGGAAGTTGCTATGGTGAGTCTGTAAGAAGTTACAGGAGCCTGAAGATCTTGTCTGGATGATATCCAACCCTGGGATGCAAATTTTCCTGGTTGCAGTTTACAGCACTGAGAGGCTAAAATTATGGCAGATACATAGTACTTTAAGCTATTTCCTACTCAGATGTCCGATTCCTAGACTTTTGGACCACATCTGAAATTACGCTATGTTGAAGATTATAATCCATTCTCCATTAAAATTACATATGTTATCATTAATCACTTATACTTGCAAGTCTTCTACATCTGTGCGCTATTTACCTTTTGCATTAAAAATATAGTGAGAAAAATTATGTGTAGGGATGTGCTCAGTAGAATATCTTATGCAAATGGCACATACGGTACATAGGGCAGTCAGGTAGAGTCAGATCCAGAAAGGGATGTAGGTATCTAGTATGCAATTAACATACCATATCCACACTGTAACTTGTATTTGTGACTCCTAAAACCAGGGACTTAGGCCTAACTGCAATGATACAGACTATTGCCAGTTCCTTTGTGGTAGGTTGATCCTGGCTGACGTCCAGGTGCCCACCAAAGCCACTCTATCACTGCCCCTCCTTAACTAGACAGGGAAGAAAAAGTGTAACAAACGGCTCACGGGTCAAGATAAGGACAGGGAGAGCTTATTCACCAGTTACTGTCCGGACAAAACAGACCAGACTTACGAATTCATCTGATTTATTACCAAGCAAAACACAGAGGAGAGCAGTGAGAAATAAAACCAAATCTTAAAACACCTCCCCCCACCCCTCCCTTCTTCCCGGGCTCAGCCTCGCTCCCAATCTTTCCTTCCTCCTCTCCCAGTGGCACAGGGGGACGGGGAATGGGGGTTGTGGTCAGTTCATCACACTTTGTCTCTGCCGCTCCTTCCTCCTCAGGAGGAGGACTCCTCACACTCTGCCCCTGCTCCAGTGTGGGGTCCCTCCCATGGGAGAGAGTCCTCCATCAACTT
The DNA here is from genome assembly GCA_013399095.1 of Psophia crepitans. Taxonomy (NCBI): domain Eukaryota; kingdom Metazoa; phylum Chordata; class Aves; order Gruiformes; family Psophiidae; genus Psophia; species Psophia crepitans. Next base: position 267,680 of record VWZZ01000586.1, read on the forward strand.
CTCCAACGTGAGGCCTTCCCATGGGCTGCAGTCCTTCATGAACTGCTCCAGCGTGGGTCCCTCCCATGGGGTGCAGACCTTCAGGAACAGACTACTCCAGCATGGGTCCCCCATGGGGTCACAAGTCCTGCCAGCGAACCTGCTTCAGCATGGGCTCCTCTCTCCATGGATCCACAGGTCCTGCCAGGAGCCTGCTCCAGCGCAGGCTTCCCATGGGGTCACAGCCTCCTTCAGGTGTCTCCACCTGCTCTGACGTGGGGTCCTCCATGGGCTGCAGGTGGAATCTCTGCTTCCCATCGCCCCTCCTCCATGGACTGCAGGGGGACAGACACCTCATCATGGTCTTCCCCATGGGCTGCAGGGGAATCTCTGCTCTGGCACCTGGAGCATTTCGTCCTCCTCCTTCTTCACTTACCTTGGTGTCTGCAAAGTTTCTCACATCTTCTCACTCCTCTGTCTGGCTGCAAAAGCTCCTGCAGTTGTTTTTTTTTTCCTTCTTAATTATGTTTCCCCAGAGACACTATAACTGTCACTGATGGGCTTGGCCTTGGCCAGTGGTGGGTGCGTCTTAGAGCCAGCTGGCATTGGCTTTGTCAGACACAGGGGAAGCTTACTGCAGAAGCCACCACCCCTGTGGCCCCCCCATGCAAACCCAAAACATACCTCTACATTGTTGAAGCTGGGATTTAATTTAGTGTTTCCCTGGACAAACTATCATGCAAAAGAAGGGTCATATCTAAACATGTACTTACGAATGTTGAAATTCTCTGGTTTAGATCAGGACTAGTATAAAAGAAGGACAGAGCAGCAAAGCTGGACCTGGATCCAACGCAAATTTCCATAAAAGAATAAACCTGTCCAGATAAACAGCTTAGAACAATTTCTGCAAGTCAAATACTGTAATTATTACCAGACCTGTTTTTGTATGGATATGAATCCATTAAACAACTTGACATTATTCCTGATTTCCACCTTTAGTAACATCCATTATATTATTAGCACCTGTTTTGGGTTTGTGTGGCAAGGTTTTCATAGCGAGTGGTGGCTTCTGCAAGAGGCTGCTAGAAGCATTGGACTCCTGTTGAGGATTTCCTGCTGGGGAGGGCAGTGATAGAGCAGCTTTGGTGGGCACCTGGACTTCAGCCAGGGTGAACCCACCACAGTATCTCATATTGGATAAATTGTACATTCTCTCTGCCTACTTCTGTTTCATGTATGTGCAGGAGATGTTGTCTTATCTGTGGCTGACAGAAATTCTAAATGCATTACCTTGTGACTGAATTCACATGTTTATTCAAGCAGTGTACAAATGTCATTTTACTGGTTTAGGTCTCCTCCCTTGACTGCTGTTTTCAGCTCTTGAAATGCTCATATACCTCTGGGAATGATGAGATAGGCAGCTCCTCTCATCTTATTTCTCCTTTTATTAGGAAACTAAGGTAAGAATACGCCTGTGCGCATGATCAATAGGCCTTGTGGGAGGTGAGGTTTTCAATCTCCATGATGTGTGTCATTGCAAGCAGCCCTAGAAGCTGGGATGGTGAGGCTTTTCCTAACACAGATCATTTAGATATGACCACAAGGTAAGCAGCCTGGACTGACCTCCAGCAGGTAACATTTTAATGCGTAAGTGTAATTTAACTGTAGCCAGTAACAAAACACTGTCAAATTTTCAAAGATTTAGCAATGTTTCTGTAGGAAACATTTAAAGGGTGTTGTTAAATCAAACATTCCCGTCTAGCTCCAGAGACATCTATGTCCCTGGTCTGCAATGTTTGGTTACTCTTCTATTGTTTGATGTAGAGCCTTAGATCTTCAATTAATATGCAATTCAGTGTTCACTGAGACAATGGCAGGATCTACTCAGCATTTTGGCAGCTTGTGAAATTCAGATAAACTCTAACCTTTGCCAAATACAAAGGATGATAAAAGCAGAAGTTGCTCTTTCCAGCTGAATTAAAATAAACTGCCAATGACTTTGTAGTCCTCATCGGTTTTACTGCTTTATGTGGTAACCTTCAGCTGGCATTGCATGGCGCCTATAAAATACCCACCGCAGAATTAATAAATAGAGCTGCAGCAGCAAGTGGGAAGCCAGAGACATGAGTCTGCCCTTAACCACTTTTCATCCATTAGATTCAAAGCAAAACATATGTTGCTAGATTTCTCTAGACTGTCCCTGGAAATACATAAGGAGTCCAGTGCTACAGCAAATCTACCTTAAATGCCTTCATGTGCAGTAGGGCAGGATTTCACTGAGGCTGTTAACTGGGAGCAGTTTGAGATAGTGTCATGAAGATCTGTTCATGTGATATCTCAGGGCTGAGATCTTGACAAAGCCAAGTACAAAAAACTGCATGAAAACCTGTTTTACTGTGAAATTATTTGAAAATTAAGAGATCACTGTTTTCTGCAAAGAAGATAAAATGTAAGGTTATTCTTTACGTGGCAGTCAGTAGACAGTACAGAGGCAGAAAAAAACCACCAAAAAACCCCAACAAACCCTAAAATATGTTTGGGGCATTTTGTTTCGCATCTTATGAAAACCTGTGTGATTTGACAGCTCATGACTATGTCTCAGGGCTGAGATCTAGTCCTGTGTAAAACAGATCGGCATACTTATGATTACTTTTGTCTCATTTTATCAGATATGAGGAAAAAAAAAAGAAAGTCCCATGGCGTGCTGTTTTTAGTCACTCACAAAATCAGAACAGTTCTACATTCCTCCTGCTTAGTGCAAGGCCTGTTTTGTCTCTGAAGTATTTTCAGGGAGAGTAGGTGTGAAAGGCCCTCATGTGCCTCTTTAAACAGCGTTTTATCTGACTTAAACAATTCAAGTGGTAGGATTTTTCCAGCCTGACACATCCAGATTGAAATGTATTAAAGAGAGAATCACAGGAACAGCTCCCCTGGCAGATCGGAGTGGGTGATAATCCAGGCGAGCTGCAGGATGCTGACCTCGGAGAGCAGGGGTGGGCCTGCGTGATGGGGTTTTCAGAGGGCCGGGTGGATAACCGCGGCTGTACAGGACCGTGCATCCAAAGGTTAACGCCATGTGGGTTACAGCCGCCAGTAAGCAAGCCAGGGGGCTGACGGGTGAAAAGAAGAAAACTTCACATGCTCTGCTTCAAGAAAGCAGAGTCTCCTTTCGTTGAGAGAGTTTTTAGTGGCAATACATTAGCGTTGATTTACTTGCAGCAGCAGCTTCAGCCATCCAGTGGTGTGAGGACTGATCTGTTTAATGGCTTGGGCAAGGCTCGGGTTCAATCCTCTCCCCCGTCTGAGGAGACGCGCTCGGAGGCCCCAGGGGAGTGCTGCTGCCGCCGTGCCACCGGGCGTGCAAGGCTGAATTACTCTCAGCCTCGTTTATGATGCTATTCCACCTCATGTGACCGGTCCGAAAAGCCATCACACCGAGACAGCAGTGAGACTGACAAGACTTAAAGTCAGAGATTGATCATCCTGGAATAAACTTTGTCATGCTGATAGAGGCAGCGTGCTGCAAGAGATGTCAGCTGAGATCCCCGTCAGGGGGATGAGGGAGCTGATCTCGGGTGAGCAAACGTACCACTAGCCCATGAGATGGAAGGGGGCACAGGTAGTACCGGTATCTCTTCCTCAGTTTTCTGAAGCCTGTTTTGAAGATTGCTTTTTTTTTTTTTTTTAAAGTCAAAATGATTTAGCAAGTTTGTAACTAGTTTCAGGACCACTAAGCCAGGGTTATGACTTAAATAAATGGGCTTGTAACTGTTTTCAAAAGAAAATATATATCTGGACATAGTTCCGTTATTGTCTATTTCCTGTGAAGCGATCGCATCAGAAATCATGCTACATGGAAACCAGTTCAGACATATAGCTTATACTGAGTTATTTCACTTCAGGGATATGAAGTCAAATGGAGGCATTTATGGAAAAATATTTTAAGATTATTTTTGCTCATGTGTATTAAGTAGCTATTGCACCCCTAGTGATCTTAAAGAAGTACCGGCAAGAATTGGGGTGAAGTTCCCATAACGTATCCATAATCAGAGGAGATGACACCAGTTAAAGCACTGTCTGTTTAATTCTCTTCACCTTCCTTCTGTTGATTTGCTGCTTTCATTTCCTAAATTTGATTTCTCCAGCGATTTTAAATTAGCTCCTCTTCAACTTCAAAAAAAAGCTAGATTGTCAAGCTTTCGAATGAGTTTGCTGACCAGAAGAATCTCGTAAGAGGCTCACAGTAAATCCAGTGGAACAGTGCATTTTGTTTAAGTGCTTGTCGTTAAAGGTTGGAGTGCACAGTAGACTTGAAAAGAGTTTGGAAGACTGATTCAAGTAGGAGCATTATTTTTCACATGAGTACATCAAGAAAGAGCATAAAGGGTTATAAGAAAAAATTGCAACCACGGGAAACAATCGATACACATTCTCATCTCTTTTTAATTAACTTGACTTCTTTTTAGTCTTTGTCATTTACACATAGATAGTGAGGCATACCTTGGGTCTCACTGTTTTGACAATAGAACAAGGAATTTATTTATAGCAGCGGTTCTGCCTATATAATAGTTATATCACTGAAACAGGAAAAAAAATCTATGAAGACTTGAACAACAAGGAAAATAATCCATCTAGAATAAACAAGAAGATATTGTTGGTTGACTGACATGAATGTTTTTGACATCCACTGAATATCTTCCCTTTCTCTCGGTTTTCAGTTTCTGAAATTAGTCACTGAGCACATCTTTTCAGCTTGTTCCTTAAGAAATCTTTATGCTAAAGCTGTGAAGTCCCCAGTATAAAGCTTTACTCACAGAACTGGCACAAGTCCTCCCATCCGAAATCACGCACTTCCAGTGATGCTGACAGTTTCTGGCACAAGCCCACGTACCTGAGAGACCGTAACTCCCTGCACAGCACAGTGCAGCACAGCACATAACTGCTGGGGTGACCGGAGGAGTTTAAGCTGTTGCTCTGTTGATTTAAATGATGGAATTGCTAGCAGGACAGGCTCCACATGTCCTCACAGGCAAGAATTTCCTTCCCCCTCCCAGTCCATATTTTTTCACGCTGACCTGATGGTACTGCAAAGCCTGCCTTCTCCTTCAGGCTTGTGGGAGTGATGGATACAAGCAGCGCAAGAAACCACAGTAGCAGCTAGAGACTGAACCACACCAAAACTGACACCACAGCCAATGGTTTTCACACCAATGCCTTCAAGCTGCACTGTTTGTCTCCCCAGTGGCGCTCCTCACAGCTGACTGCTGTTAATAAGTTGCTTTCCACCCCCAACCATACCGCTGCTCTTCCTGCACTTTGAACCACCGTCATCTCCTTTTCTCTCTCTTCTCCCTCTTACTTGCAGTCCTTGGCTCTTCCTCCTGCGCACCTTCTCTCTCTCTAGTGCTACGTGGTGTCTAAAGGGGATAAATATTGCATAGCCATACCAGCAGTTATGGTACATCTCCAGGTGTGCAAATACACAGTCTTCTGTTGCAGCATCTCTTAGCTACCTTTCTCTGATGGTCTGTTATTGCTGATTCTAGCCTTTAGCCTGGCAGTAACCATGGGAATTAAATCAAAGGTATTCTGTTTAATATGAAAGCCATTTAATATTTGCCTGTTAGTACAGCAGCTAGCTCAGCAGAACCCTACATTTGGTGGGAAACACCAAAGCAATTGGTGACTGATGCTGTATATTTGTGTGTGTATATATAGTGGCTATTATGCAATTAAAAGATAGTTGGCTTGTATCTAGATACATACACTGATTGATGCTTCAGAGTATGAATCTTTACTACATGACAAAATGTGCAGAACTTAAAGACTGCAAAATGGGTGGATTTGTAAATCCAATGAAATAAAAGTAAATTTACCTCAACAGGTTCACAATCCTTCTGCTTTCTGTATAAAGCAATACAGGATAATACACCTGTCTCTATTTCAGTTTTCAACTGAATTATTTTTCACCATACTTATGTGACATAATTCCTGCTTTGCAGCATTTGATTCATCCCAGTGAGTCAGTCAGTAAAACACAAATGACTCAGTGGACAGACCCTCATCCAAAACAATGGGCTACTTTTGCCATGATGTCCCATCCTTTCCTGCTATCCAATGTAGATATATGACTTACTCTTTGTGTCTGTCTAATGGGTACTTTGTGCAACCTAAAACAATTTTCAAAAGCCAATTTATTTGTGTGTTGTAGAGTAGTACTGTTATAGCAGTGGTGATGATGATAAAGCTTGATGTACTAGGAGCCCTTATCAGAGATTTTGTCATCATAAAAGAGTCTTAAAAAGAGAGTTACACGTTGTGGGAGACTAATAATGTCTAGGTCTGGGAAGTGTTTACGGAGGGCAAGCTACATCTGGGCAGTTACTGAACAGGTGCAGATTTTCTAAAGCGTAATATCTGGAGTTGGTTTTATGGACGATGGCACACCTATCATAAATCTTTTGAAACAGGAGCCTATATACAGCTAAAGCAAGTGTAACAGGCGTTGCATAGGAGTCAAGAATAAACGTTGCACACATAGCTCCAATAATGAAGAAGAATATCTGCTGCAACTTAATCTTTGATTTATTTGTATTATATCTTATCTCTGAAAATTAATTCTAGAATCTATCACAATCTTCAGTTCACAGATCTAAAGTGTGACATGATCACAGATCAAGATCTAAAGGCTTGACATGAGCCAGCAGTGTGAGCTTGCAGCCCAGAAGGCCAACTATGTCCTGGGCTGCATCAAAAGAGGTGTGACCAGCAGGACAAGGAAGGGGATTCTCCCCCTCTACTCCACCCTCATGAGACCTCACCTGGAGTACTGCATCCAGCTCTGGGACCCCCAGCTAAAGAAAGATGTGGACCTGTTAGAGCAAGTCCAGAGGAGGGCCACAAAGATCATCAGAGAGTTGGAGCACCTATGAAGAAAGGCTGAGAAAACTGAGGATGTTCAGCCTGGAGAAGAGAAGGCTCTGAGGTGACCTTCTGACCTCCTAGATTCACAGATCTAAAGTGTGATTTTGCCAGGATGTACTTATTGTCAGGGGCAATTGGCTAAAAGAGAAAAACAGAATGGAGCTACATCTGCAACAGCATGAATTATGAAGAGAGAAGGTACTTGGAAACTGTGTACTTCTACATTGCACTTCAAAAAATCCCTCATAACATGATAACATTCAGGATCCCAAAATCAGTCATCAATGTTCGCTTCTTCATGAACAAGCATTACCTAAAAGATCTAAATATATCTTAAGAAAGCCAATTTTAGCTTCAGATATCATATTTGAAAGGTAGAGATATTTGTATTAAAAAGTCATTGCTTTTTCATAGATACAGATGTTTGGGTATTCTGAGGACAAGTAGAACATACCATAAAAGAACTCATAAATGAAATCTCTTTTATCTCCGAGGAGTCTTGTGAGCTCTGAATTGTCATCACAACTTTAGTTTGCTGAATATGAACCATATGCATTTCCCAGTCCAAGCTCTTTACTCAGTTTTACTTACAACCTTGTAAATCAGAGCCTGAATGATTTGTTTGTGTGTTGTTGTGGTTTTTTTGGTTTGTGTGGTTTTTTTTTTCTCTCCTTGGACTAAGACCAAAAACTGGCTTGACTGTCAGCTGTGAAAGGAAAAAATGAGGGACAGGCACTGTGGGAACAGGTGTTAATACAGGATTGAGATGGAACAGCTCACCCAGAACTTATGAAGTGTCATGAAATGCTGTAAACTTATGCTGTGGGTTTCATGGGATGAACACCTGCAATTAGCTAAGACAGTTGGTGGTTATAGCTCTGACCTCTGTATTTCAATTCCATCTGCTAAAAAGGCAGGAGATTCACAAACATTTGTGTAGAATTTAGGTACAACAATGAATTTGTGGCAGAAAAAGTGTCCTTGCCAGTCAAACAACACAAGGAGGCTGCTGTTGATGTGCCATACGTCCCAACCAATATTAGGTTGCAAAGATGCGGCTATGTCAGCATAACTCATATGAGACCATCCCCCAGAGTCTGAGCAGGCCCCCATACAGATGTTTGCTTCCCTATTAGCTGCTCTCTTTGTGAGCCTGTGAGCATTCAGGACCAGAGAAGACTACACAGAACATGTCTGCAACACAGATCTTTACAGACCACAGGGGAAGGCTTGCTCAAGAATCCTCCCTATGTCTAGGGGAGGATGTAAACCTATTAGCAAACTCTGACTACATTCTTGTAGTGCATGTACAATACAAAACCTCTGTTGCAACAGTTGTTTTTAAAGATGATGACTGTGGAAAGTAAGAGAAAGACAGTTTAGTGAGCCATCTGGAACTAGAAGGAATGTAGATCTTAAAAAACAGAGTAATATGAAGGACACAGTCTTGGATTCACACCTCTGCAGACCACAGCCACGGTATCCGCAAATTTCATAAGGCAGGCAGTCCATAAGGCAGTTTTTAGTCAGGCAAAACTCCTGACAAGAGATGCTGCACTAAAATTACATAAATACACACACGTCATGCCCCAAACTATATATGAATGTGTGACTTTCAATTGCTTTTTGTGAAGATGTTGAGCGTAAGTTTAAATTCTGATAGCTACTGTTATTTTCAAAGTGATCTATTTGTTTTAACACCAGTTATTTCACAAGCAAGGTCAAAATTACAGGGTTCACAATCCTCAGGTTTAAAAAGATTAGAAATCTCCTAATACCCCTGACAGTTCCAGAAAGCATTCACGCTCTCTGCCTAACACTACAGATGGTCTTACCTCTTTATAAGCCTTCCACTGATGCAGCCAGAGAGCTGAACAATGCCATGTGAGTAAGCAGATTGCTTCAACAATGAACAAGGAGAATAGTATTCCCTCAACATTTTCAGCAGGATACAGAAGCAAAATGTCCAGATACCTTGCAAAAAACTTTGTGCTTCATACAAAATATCTGAAAACATCAATAGTTGTAGTTGTGTAAGTCAGCTAGCCAGATATTTTGAAGTTATCATCACCATAATATCTGTGTATCTTTTTTTTTTCATCTTCTTTTTCTTAGAGGGGTAGGGTGGTGAGAAGGAGGAGGGTAGAAAATAGTATCCCCTTTTAAATTTGAGGAATGAGACAGTTTGCATGATATACTGTGAAACATAAGGGTGAAGTGGTAGGTATTCCTTTAGGCAAATAAATAGATTAGATGCAACCACCCAACACAATATATATTCCCAATTAACAGCAGAGTTAGATCGTGCCAAAGAAAATCATTGATTTCTCTTTAATTTGCAGCATTGCTCTGGTGTACTTATTGTGTAGGAGACTGTGAGGCCCATAAATTTCCACACATATGGCATTATGCTATTCAATCCAATGCATGTAAAGTAAAATATAAACCCAAACCACCTAAATCAGTAGGCAAAGAGATTTCACTAAGGGAAAGTGGAATAGCAGCAATTTTTTTAGCAGAGTTTGCTCGAAGTTAGCAGACAAAGCCTGTGTGATTTGATATCTGCAGCACTAGGGAAGCTAGTGACAGGAAATGACCAGGTGCTTGACAGTTTCTGTTGGCTGCATCAGGTTGTCTTCCTGTAGGATGCAGCTGTTCACCTATTCTTTAGCAAAAGCAGATGGAAAATTCATGTAGCTAATTGGTACTACTGACACGGGAGTCAAAGAAATGTTGTTACTTTTTTTTTTTTTTTTTCCCCCTTTGACTTCCTTTTTTTCATGCCGAGTATCAACATTCCAGATGGGGAACATTAAATTATGTAGAATTTCAAAGAGAAAATGTCTGAAAGTTGGTGAAAAACATCCATAAAAGAAATAAAGGGTGCTGAAGTGAAGACACATGTTATCTATTTCTTCAATTAGCAATAAAATCCTTGTGGTATTCTTAAGGAACTGTGGGAGTTCTGACTGAAACATTCATTATTTTTGAGGATACCACTGTTGGATAAAGGGAAAATAAAATCCCTAAACTGAGCTGTGGAAAGATGCTGCTTTGTAGACGTGGAGATGCTGGTAGTGAAGCTTTATATAAATATGCTTAATGAAGTATTTGTAAAATTCTTGCTCGGTAGGACCCTAAGAGATTATTTTAATCTGTTGAGTTGAAAGTAAGACAGATCACTCAATTTCACTTTGAAAGAAAATATGAATTTATAAAAAATTAAACTTCATAAATGTACTGTGTCTAGGGCTTATTTATGCTGCCTTCCTCAGCTGAAATATGTAGAATCATTAAGAATAGTTCTAGAAATAAAATTAGGTGACTTGTCTACCTTTCTATATGATTGAAATACTCAAAAATATTAATATATTTTGTTTTCTCACAATGCCTAGAGTTTCAGTTGCCTATACATTCCTACAAATAGAAACAGAGGTTTGTGGAAAGCTTAAGACTCAACAAAGGCTGCTGACAACTGAACAATGAAGATAACAAAATTCAGTGTAAATGCTGCCTTAGCTAAAAATGCTGGATATTGATAGACAGATGAGATTTCCTTTCTTTAACAACCATTTTTAGCATCATAATTTTTCACTCAAAAGCAAAATGTTTCAGTGTACTGGTTGAACAGATAAGACTGTTTTTTTCTAAGGCCCCTATGGCTCTCTTCCCTGTTCAGTAAAAATAAAGTTGAATCAGATTCAAACAGAAAAAAAATCCTTAATTTTTCTTGTATTTTTCCTTTTACTAAAGCCCAAAGAGAAAAATCACACAGCCTCATTTTTCAGCAAAGCGCCTGATAAAATTATTAGCTTTACTTACATGCTGTATATTTCTTCCAACTACTTAGAATTGCCATCCAAAACACTGAGGTATCTTAGAAACCATAATTCATTTACAATGAGGGTCTGGATTTTTCCCCTGGGAGACCTGTAATGAAGTGACCTTTCATGTGCTTATGCTTTTTGGTGGTGTTTTTTTTAACCTTAGTGAACTGAGATCTTAATCACCTCCCCCTGCCTCCACCCACCAAATCTGTTGGAGGGCTCTCTGTAACAGAGGAGTGCAATAACAAGCCAGGACAAGGCGGTGAGTAGGAATGATAGTTCTTTTTTTCTAGAGTTTTCTTGGACTCCATCTATTCCTCAAAAAGCATCATACACCCTAGTCTTCTATTGCTTTGATATGTTCCTGGAAATAAAGGAGTAATTCCAGAGCTACACTTCTGAGGAATGGGTGAATGAGAGCAATAAATAGCTGGGAGACCTCTAGACAAATGTACATCTTATTGGGGTGCTGTACAGATCTTGGAGGGGGTTTTAATGACCCTTTTCTGCACGTGGGCAAGCTGTGTGGTGTGAAAGCCTTGGTGAAGGCAGGCCGGCAGAACCGCAGGGGCGGTTAGCTGGTGTGAATTCAGAGTGAACTTTTCAGGCATGTTAGTGCAACGCTGACAGTGTTGGAGGTGGTAATGGCTTGGCACGGAGCTTTAGTGGAGCTGCATTGTCTAAATGTCTTTGGCTGAGAAACAGGCCTGTAAAATTTCTAGAACTGTACTCCACTGAAGTTTTTCTATCTTTTGCAATATTTTTCTGTTTGCTTTGGCTGAAATTAGAAAAAAACCCAGAGCACTTAAAGGAAGGAAAAGAAAAAAATACAGTAACCAAAACAGGGAGTCCTGCAACAAAAACATACTTTGGTAGAAACAGAGAGACTGAATTGAGCCCAGCAAAACCAAGCACACTCCCACCTCCTCGCAATGCATGGACGTCTAATGAAAGACAGGAATCGCCAGCCATCAAACTGCGACTACTTGTTAGCTAAACATACATTCAGCTCCATTAAAAAGTGAAAGTCATTAGGGAAGACGGTCCAAGGACACAAAATACTTGTGCTACAAGTGCTAGCCTGCCCAATGTCACAGAAATGCTCTTAGGGTGTAACTGAGATCTGATTGACATTTCCACAAAACGGTGATGAGTAACATTGCTAACCATGGCAAAAATTCCTTCCTTCCTTCCTTCCTTCCTTCCTTCCTTCCTTCCTTCCTTCCTTTTTCTTT
>VWZZ01000586.1:280912-357550 GCA_013399095.1 Psophia crepitans
CCTCCCTCCCTCCTTCTCCCCTCCCTCCCTCTCTTTCTCCCTTTCTTAGGAAAAGGAAGGAGCAGTTTGCAAATGCTATACCTCACTGACTGCCTCACTGCCTGGCATCCTGGAAGGCAACGTATGGCACCAACCAGACTTACTGCAGTGCAGTTTTAGACTGATATAACTGAATGAGCACTCTGAATATAGGTCACCGTAATCAAATTCCTTTAAGTTATTCATACCTTGCAAATGTGCCAGCAGGAATTTACAGCAGGCAGTCTGCCTTTTTCTTCCTACTTAGTTGTATGTTACATTAAACAGTCATTTGATAAAACACCTGATGTCACTACAGCAGGGACCAGAGCCTCAGTATGACAGGTGGACACACTCGCACTCACTATCTGTCCCCACTTTGGCATATTCGGTAGCAAGTGGATCAACAACAGGAAAAACGGACAATGAAGGAGTCCCTTTCTCACTGTGGCACGTGACGGGAGAGGAGGACAGATAGTTTGGGATCTTCTCAGGCAGGGAAGAGAACCAAAATAGATCTTCCATAAGCGGTAGGACTAGTGGTGTACCCTGTCCGTCATCTGATGGGGGCAATGCAATGGCTGTGCCTTCTGCAGGACCCTGTCTAGAAGATGCACTCCCATAGTGTGGGTGGTATTGAGACACTCAGCAGACAATAGATCTGGCCTGTGGGGCTCAGTGGGCCTTGCACAGGAGGCAGAAAGTCCTGTGTGGTACTGTCAGGGCTTCCCAGTCATTTTGAGGATGACCCTAAGCCAAGGTTTAACTCAGTGTAATACTGAAAACTTGAGCACTTTCCAGAATTAGGCAACAGCTGACTGACATTTCTGAGGACTGCAATTTGTATTTATGCAGCTAAAGCCTATCTTAGATCCCTAAAGGCATTTCTGGATCCTGGCCTATGGTCTGTGAGACAGGAAGCGTTTCATACAACAGGGCTTTACACAGCAGAACCCTAATCTGACTGGGACAGTAGGAGGGACTTAGGCAAATGCACAGAATTTCCTCAGTGTCTGCAGCCAACAGCATTACTTGCATTCTATTTTTTTATTTATTCTTTCTTTCGAAGAGGAACAGATCATTTAATTGTTATTAGATCTGAGGGAGAAGGAGGACTACAGGGAACATCTAGAAAGCGATGCTTTGGAATATCACAGCTATTTTCAGGGCAGTAATGCCTTAATGATTGGAGAGTTTCTATGGACTAGCTGTAAATGAAACTGTCATAAAACTTAATATGCTCGTGCTTGAAGCATGTTATGCTCAGACACGCCTCTGAGATGTTTGTCATCCAGTTTACTTCTAGCACTAGGGGAGGGTATCACAGAGTGGCTTACTATTGTAATCAGGTTTTCTTATAGGGATTTAGAAATAAATGCACATTATTAAAATATTTGTAAATGGTTTTCTTACACTAAATTCTGTGTATCATATTAATAATTTTATTTTTATGTTACATACCTATTTTGAAAACTCAAAAGAGAGGAGCTTAAACAATGAGGAACACTCAGCTTCAGAGGCCAGATAAACTGAAACTGAATTATTCAGAACCAGCTTTCTATGCCACTCATTACTACTGAATAATAAGGGATTAGTGTGAAAAATGCCTATCTCTCTTCCTGAGCATCAGTGATGTTTGAAGAACTCATCTCACAATGACCACAACTAAGAATTGAGCAAGCATGAGCACACTGTGGCAAAGGGGAACTTCCAAATAGTTAAGGGATGAATAATTTCACCCAATACCTGGCATCGCATATGCGCTTCCTGGAATGATTCAGAAGCAACCTCAAGGTTGTTTAAGGAGAATCTTCAAAGGGCATTAGTTTGAAGCAGGTAGGTGAACATGAAGTAGTTTCTGTTTCGTACGTCTTCGTAAGGTGTAATGCATGCACATGGTATTATAGGGGGAAAATCAACTACATAATTGCTGGTAGCAATTTGAAAAGCTGTACAATCAATTACCCATTAGATATGATATTTTTAGCACATTCCCTTGCACACTATGGGTAGACATACAAGGACCTCCATATCTGATGGACTGCTTAGGGGCTTTTCTTTGAAAAACTTTTTTAACATCTTCCATCTCTTAATTAAGGAGTTATCATCAGGAAAGATGCTGAAGTTTCCTGCCTTGTCATTTTTTCTGTTTAAGAATTCTTCAACATTTATTTTGGACTTAGGAACAGAAACTGTGTTTGCTAAGATGACTGTTCTTGAACCTTCCTAAACACATATGCTGCTTAGCAAGTGGTGTTTTATGGATTCTGGAGAAGCCCATAGTGACAACACAGTTGAGCTCTCAAGATCTCTTCCTGTAGTTCAACCTAATTTGTCATCTGTTCTACTGAAGGACCTCCATTTATTTTAAGTTGATAGAAATTTTTCATTGGCATGTATTATGCAGGGACAGGTGAAGTAGGGATCTTGTAGATCTATGTGATTTAAAAATCTCTTGCATCCTTGACTACTTGATGACCAAAACGATTCTTTCTAGGTTCTATGTTTGTGTGCAAAGAAGATGTGGGTATCTTTGATATACTAAGATGATAAATCCTAGCACTCCCCATGAGCAGGAGTGTCAATCTGCTCAAGGGTAGCAAGGCTCTGCAAAAGGATCTGGACAGTCTGGTTTGATGGGCAGAGGTCAACTGTATGAGGTTCAACAAGGCCAAATGCTGGGACCTGCACTTGGGTCACAACAACCCCTGGCAATGCTGCAGGCTTGGGGAAGAGTGCCTGGGAAGCTGCCCAGCGGAAAAGAACCTGGGAGAACAGGTTGAGAGCCAGCTGAATATGAGCTGGCAGTGTGCCCAGGTGGCCAAGAAGGTCAACAACATCTGGGCTTGCATCAGGAATAGTGTGGCCAGCAGGAGTAGGTAAGTGATCATCCCTCTGTACTCGGCACTAGTGAGGCCACGTCTTGAATACTGTGTCCAGTTTTGGGCCCCTCACTACAAGAAGGACATTGAGGCCCTGGAGGGTGTCCAGAGAAGGGCAACAAAACTGGTGAACAGTCTGGAGCACAAGTCTTATGAGGAGCAGCTGAGGGAACAGGGGTTGTTCAGCCTGGAGAAGAGGAGGCTTAGGGGAGCCCTTATTGCTCTCGACAGCTACCTGAAGGGAGATTGTGATGGGGTGGGTGTTGGTCTCTTCTCCTAAGCAACAAGTGATAGAACAAGAGGAAATGGCTTCAAATTGCTCCAGGGAGGTTTAGGTTGGATATTAGGAAAAATTTCTTCACTGAAAGAGTTGTCAGGCATTGGAATAGGCTCCCCAGGAGAGTGGTGGAATCACTGTCCCTGGAGGAGTTCATAAAGCTTGTGGACATGGCACTTGAGGACATGGTCTAGTAGGCATAGAATCATAGAATCATAGAATCACTAAGGTTGGAAAGGACCTCCGACACTATCAAGTCCAACTGTCAACCTAACACCACCATGTCTACTAGATCATGTCCTGGAGTGCCATGTTGATGGTTGGACTAGATGATCTTAGAGGTCTTTTCCAACCTTAAAGATTCTATGATTAAATGATCTTTAGTCTAATTAATGAAGACCTTACTTGTTTTTCTCATGTCAAAGCAGGTCTAACCTGGAAAGATGAAATACACAGACATCACAAAATGCTGCTTGTTTTCTTGTATTTTCAGCCATGTTTGGGTTGATGGTTGGGTTGGGTTTTTTTCTGGGGGGTTGTTTGTTTTGGTTTTTTTTTTTTTTCCCATTTAGTGTTATAATTTTACAAAGGGGATGGCAAGAGAATATACCAAATGGCATTAACTAATACTGAGTCCCATGACAATGCATTTCAGCTATATTCAGCTGAATAACCAAACTTGCAAATGCTGTCCTAATACAAATCTTCAGTGAGAAGTTCTCATGTAATATTTTACTCCACTTTTGCAAGCTCATCTGCAAAGAGAAAGCCCAAAGCTTACTGGAGATCTGTTCGTCTAAGAGACCCCTTGGACCTGTTTGCCAAGCCACAGCCCCACTTGGAAATTAAATTATTTCAGAGAGAAAAATATATTCCATGTCATTATATCATCTTAAGTTACTAACACAGAAAGTCTGCATCTGGCATTTATGAAAAAAATCCAAATTTACTGTTTCCACTTTTAGAATTACAACCTATATTTAAAACTAGAAAGTGATTTGTCATCAGAAACAATATGCCAATACCTACTCTGATTTGCTTTTTTAAAATGATTGACAGTTCTTCCCAACAGCCTTTTAAATTGATCATCCTTTTCATTCTGGAAAAACACAGCTGCTTTCCCACCTTAGAACATGCCGGTGTCTGACAGGCAGCGGGAATCCACATTTTTGAAGAGACTTTTACAATACTTGAGCAAGGTAAAGGTAAATGTTAATTCCTCTGCAGGATTGCTCCTTATCTTAGTTGATTGTGCACTTTTTTTTCCAGAGGTGGCTCGCAGTTGCCTACTGTATGTATCTTAACTTAAGACCACCTAAGGAGAGGACAGATACAGGTCTGCCCCTGAGAACTGTCAGTATTACTGATGTGTTAGCATATGCTGATGGCCCAGCGCCTGCCTACTCATCCATACCAGGCTGTCGCTTGCCTGGCTACAAACCGGCAACTTCTCTTCTAGTCCAGATTTCACAAGAAATAACACTAAACATCAACTCCGCTGCTTTTAAAAACAGTCTCTCTGCTGAAGGCTATCATTATGTGCTGCCATTGATGTCAGCAAAGCAACGCAAAAATAAGACTCTAAAATAAGTTCAGCTGTTTGCAGGGTCCAGCTATATCTGTAGATCAAAATATAAGCAGCTTTTTACACCTGAACGTCAGTCTGTCAAAGAGATTAAAATAAAGAGTCCATGAACAGGGAGACAGACAGTTGCACCTCGGCAGGCAGCTTCTCTTGCGTCTCTGTTTTCCTTGGCTCCAGCTAAGCAGATTTTACTTGACAGTGAAACTGAATCCTGAAAATGCTGTTTATTTGTTTTCAAGCAGTGGAGAAGGCACCTTCATAGAACTGGCACGCAGTACAGAGCTGCTGTTTCATTTTGGGGTAATGCATTCCCTATTATACTTATTGTTCTGCATTTATTCTATTGCCTGGTACTGTAATACACTGCTCTCAGTATGCTAATGGGATTTCATGGGGCTGCCATCACCAGCTTGATTTGTATCTGGAAGCCAGGACAATAAAGGCTTTGAGAAGATTAGTGTGAGAAATGCATGTCTCTGTAGAGGGGCATCAGTGCAAAATGAAAAACAACACTGTCTTCCATTGCTTGTTACTGCCATCTCATTTTCACCAGTAAATAACTAGTGCATTTCTCTCCACAATGAACACCAACAAAAGGAAGACAGCCTTTGTCAACAATGGGCATATTATAGGAGGGGACAGAGAGGGCAACGTTCCTCTTGGGTGTTTCATACAGTCACCTGCCATTCCTCACCACCCCCAAGACTGCTGTGTTTAATAAGCTCCCTCAAAATTTACCTTACTGAGCATCTCCTGACAACCTGCAGCTTTCTATCAGAAAATTCATAATGGGTTAACAAAGACTCTGGCAGTTTAGGAACAGGTTTTGATGATCTGCTCATGAACATACTCTAGTCAAGCTATTTTGTCTACTACCATAGCTTAGATTATAAACTTGACTTAACAGACAGCCTGCAGAAAAGTAAGGTGGCCTCAGGAAATGGCTTCTTAATTTTCACTGGACATACATTTTCATTACACAAACTGATGAAAAGTCACTGGCTGTTTTCTCGGTCACCCAGTGTTCTTGCTTTAATTTGGAAATTCGAAGAACTATAAGATGATAGATATTTTTATTAATTTCTGTTTTATCTATTTGCATTTCAATTATGGTGATAGTTCAGGGTAAAAACTATAGCAGGGGATGGAAAAAATTGAAAAGAGTTATTAATATGAGGTTATTTCCCTTGCTGAAGACCAGATTAATCTTTCAAGAGCTTTTGGCAGACCAGACATCAGGTGTCATCTGAAAAACAAGAAGACAGAACCAGCTGCTGTGGCAGGCATGCAGAGGCAGTGCAGAATGTCTGTGGCCCACAGTCTGCCAGGAAAATGTTGCATCAATGTACTGAAACCAACATCATCCCAGACCAGTTACTCAACGGTTTAGGTAGTCCTGAAGTCTTTTACTCTACCTTCCTCCTTGGAGTCCCACAACTTTGGGGTGGTGCAAGAAATGGCCACGGTGCAAACTGATTGATCGAGGCCACAACGGCTCCTGCTTACATTCCTCCACAGCTATCCTCATGCTCTGTTATCTCCAGGTACTGTGTTATTCACTGCTTCCAAGGGCATTTTCACAGAGCTATTTCTGTGTTAAGTCTACTTCTATTTAGCTTAGGAATTTCTTAGCTCATGTATCTTCTATGCCATTTATCTAATTCTGTCCACATGCGCTGACTTTGGGAAGCTCAAAGAGGCGTGCGTTAGCAGGAGGCAGCAGTTGTGTCTGGTACAGATCCTCCCGGTTTCCATATGTCCAGCAGTGTCAGAATTTATTGACCCAAGACACACAGCTCACAAGCTAGCTCAAGTTTGCTAGAAGGAGGGCTTGACTGTGGTAAATACAACATAATCTTTGAACAGTTTCTGTCTATTAATAAATTAGCATGTAAGTAAATAAAAATGCAATGAGGAATTCGGAGAAATTTCTGTCCCCTGTCACAATAAAGCATGCTGGAAGACTGTTGTGGGTCCATTTGCTATTTCTGGTAACAATGCAGTGTTGTTGAGGTGGCTCATTTCTCATGCACCCTGGACATGTATGCATGGTAGCAACATCTGTAAGCTACTATAGTAGCTCTGCTATGAAAGTAAGATCAAACAGGCTACTTTCTGATATATTTCTTTCCTTACGTCTGCTAGAGAGGTTCTAAATTGATTTAAGTGTGACTTAGTTAAACTGGATTAAAGTCTACACTCCATTAAAGTATAGTCAACTGATGTGCCTTGCAGGAATTTTACTTTATGAACAGGACTATGCTTTAGAGATGTCTTTTTCCAAAAGATTGATTTTGTTTCATTTTTTTTCCTCTTCAGCCTCCTGCAATCTAGATTCAAATGAATGCATGAGCAAATAATTCAAACCGGTGGCTGTTTTGCTGTTCTCCTCCATAGCTCTGATATCTCTGTAGCTTTTCTCCCTTTACTGTATGGGTGTGCAGATGTGCATGACAATTGGCTGCCACAGACACAGAAAACTTTTTTGATTTCATGAGGGTGAATAGAAAGGTGACAAAGTTTGCTGACAAAACCAAGTTGCTGATGGTCGTAATGATGGAACTGCCTGTGCAGAACTGCAGAAGAACTTTATGGGACTTTGTACTTGGGGATTAAAATGGCAGATGAAATTTAATGAGATAAATACAGACTGATGCATACAGGACCTCATCTTGCTCTCCCTTTCCCCATGAGTTCATGGGGAAAATATAAAATATAAGTTCTGTGAGCTGACTGTAATGAGTTAGTAATGAGATCCTGAGTTTATAACAGACAGTTTCATGACAATGTCAGCTCAGTGGTCAAAAACTCACGCTCACTGTTGGGAATTATTGGAAAGAAGTAGGAAAGAATACATAGAATAGAATTTTACCACTGTATAAATCCATGGTGGGTCCTATATATATTTTTTTTTTCTCTCAAAAAGATTGTAATAGATTTAGGCAATGTCCAGAGAAGGACAAGTCAGGACAATCAGAGGAGGGGATTTTGCACACACAATAAGTAATTACATGGTTTCACCACAGGATGCTGTGAAACTTAACATTTCACACAGTGTCAAATGAAAATTGAACTAACTACTGGAAGGTGAATACCTGAAGCCTTCTGAAGATATGAAAAATCACCTCTGACTCAGGAACCCTATAAGCTGCAAATTCTGGGAAGCTAGAGAGAATTCAGGAGAAATCTAACTAGATCCTTGTTTTGCTCTGAAGGCACTTCTCTGGGAAATCATTTTTGACCCTTCTCAGAGAAAATGTATTAGGCTGGAAGTTCTGATCCACTGAGGCAATTCTTATAATCATGTCACGTAAAAAGCCTTAATAATCCTGTAAAGGCTCTCCAGAGAGGTGCAGCACAAAATTAACAGAAAGGTTCAGGCTCGTACGTCTCTAGCTGTGATAATGTTCTGAAAATGTATAGGAACACACATGAAGACTGAAATTCAAACTGCTAATAAACCACTGATAACTTCTGAGGTTCTTTAGACAAGAATTTCTCTGAGTGATAAAAGTTGCCTGAATATCGCAGTTTAGTATGGACTTATGGATCATCTGTGTAATCTAAATGTTTATCTTTGAACATATTAAGTCACTGGAGAAGATCAAGGTGACAAGGATTTGTCAAATGCTTCTCTTTAAGTGGGAGAAAGAAGTACATGATGAAGAAAGAAAGAGTTTTGGGTTTGTAGGTTTTTTTAACTATGCACAATTAAAATGAACTCAAGGTTATGTTAATTTCATTGTCTCGTACTTGTACTTGAAGGGAGCTTTGGTTTTCTGCCAATTCATTTCCAGGTGTTATTTGACATATGCATGGCCAGGAAGTATTAACAAACAGAGCTCCAATGATTGTGTGTTCCTTTTTTTAAAACATGTATTCATTGGAAAGTTGTTTTTAATCTACTAATAATTATGTATATAGTTTCTATTTTCCTCTGTATATAACATTTTGCTCCCAGACTGCAAAATTTGTAATACTGTGGTTCTGAAAATAATAGACAGTTGGAATAAAATCAAGGAGACAATTTAAAGAATTCTGTTAGTGAGGAACACTTTTCTGCTCCCTTTTGGTTTTTTTTAAAGAAAGAATGAATATTTCCCTATATGTGCCTATTTTCACATAGACACTTTCTTCAGTGAATATCCATCAATGAACATCTCACTATTTTGGAATGGCAATGGCTACAACATCACCAAGACATCAAAGGTTACTTTTGTCCTAGAGTTCCTGGTAGGTTTGAGTATGCATGTAAAATGTAAATCTAATATAAGTATGTCACATTCTAATCTTAGCTTTTTCTAGTCTTTTAAAAGATCAAACATGGAAACACAGCAAATATCTGGAAAAATCAGTGATTCAACCATAGTTCATCATAATTTGAAGATCCACTTATTTGTGTCAAGATGAAAGCATGAACTATACCCAGTAAAGGGCTTTGATAGCTAAACTAGAAGTCAGGTGGAACTGTGGAATGAACATGTAAAATTGAGGTCCACATGTACCCTCCTCCAACTGATACTTAGCCCTAGGCACATCCTTGTTTGATTTCAGAGTCCCTGTTGTGCTCAGGGCTCTGCTTTGGAGATTCTCGTGCAGCGCTCAGTGCAGCTGAGCTCCTTGTTTCTGCCTGGTGTGTCACAGGACTGCACCCAGTTGCTAACCTCTAAATGTATGTGACTGCTTATTGTCAGGGCCAGGTTCTCAGCCAAATGCTGATGTGATCAATTTGTTTGCCTCTGGAGAGAAAGCAGCAGCCACTGCTCATTAGATGGCAAAAGCAGTCAGCCAGCTTGTGGGAGACTTCGATTCAGTCCTCGTCACAGCCCGAGAAAGCTTGCATGTCATTTCCCTGTGTACCCAAAACAAGAAGGAAAAATGCTGATTGTTCTCATCATCCTCCAGGTTTTTAGTCACGAGAGAGTAGGCTACAACAGCAGAATGCTGTGCTCCATGACAGAAAGCACAGGGCCTCTGTCTCTGCACAGCCCCACATCATCCCTTCGATAGCAAGGCATTCGGCACTGAAACAAAACTGTGGCACTGTTGTGAGAAAGTTTCCATATTTTTGTAAAGAGTAGCAAAAGAGTGAGGCCTGTGGCTAGTGGAATGCCCCAAGGGTCAGTGCTTGGTCTGGTCTTATTCAATATATTCATCAATGACCTGAGCAAGGGGACAGCGTATCCCCTCAGCAAGTTTGCTGATGATACTGAACTGGGAGGAGTGGCTGACACACCAGAAGGCTGTGTTGCCGTTCAGTGAGATCGTGGAAGACTAGAGAACTGGACAAGAGGAGCCATATGAAATTCAATAAGGGCACCTATAGGGTCCTGCACCTAGGGAAAAAAAGCCCTAGGCATCAGTACAGGTTAAGGGTTGACCTGCTGGGAAGCAGCACTGCGGAGAAGGACCTGGGAGTCCTAGTGGATGACAAGTTATCTATGAGCCAGCAATGTGCCCTTGTGGCCAAGAAGGCCAGAGGGCTACAAGGATGACGAGGGGACGGGCATCTCCCTTATGAGGAAAGGCTGAGAGAGCTGGGGCTGTTCAGCCTGGAGAACAGAAGACTGGGAGAGGATCTCATCAGTGCTTATAAACATCTGAAGGGTGGGTGTCAAGAGGATGGGGCCAGACTCTTGTCAGTGGTGCCCACTGACAGGACAAGGGGAAATGGGCACAGACTGGAACACAGGAAGTTCTGTCTGATATAAGGAAAAAATTCTTTACTCTGATGGTGACCGAGCACTGGGACAGGCTGCCCAGAGACGCTGTGGAGTCGCCTTCTCTGGAGATATTCAAAACCCGCCTCAATGCAATCCTGTGCAACCTGCTCTGGGTGATGCTACTCTAGCAGGGGGTTTGGACTAGATGATCTCTAGGGATTGCTTCCAACCTCTACCACCCCGTGAATCTGTGAAACAAGAGGTTACAGTGAGAGGCAGAGTTCTTTCATCCCTCTCACTTTGCTTTGCTTCTTAGTAAAACAGAATACTCCCACCCACTCACTAAAACCAGCCTCTGAGCTGGAGCGTGCAGAGGGGCATGCCTGCAGTCCTGGCTCAGGCATCTGCATCTGGGTTGGGTGAAGTTTCAGGTACACTGATTTCTTAATTGCTTTCTCAATTTACAAGATGCTCAGATTGTCCTCCTGAGGAGACTTTGTCTCCCTTGGTGGTACACACCAAGCAGAAAACACCTAATTTGGAGTTCTGGATCCCACTCCAGAGGCCTGCATGTTTCATATAATTCATTGCATCTAATTGTTCATGGCCTTATTTGGTTCTTCATCATTCTACATATTGTATAAATCTGTGTTTATGAAATGTGATTATACAGCAGAAATACCCTGCTCTGCTATGTGGACAGTGTGGTATCATTGTTGGACATGCATCAGCAATGCATGCGTTATTATTTTTTATTAAAACTACATGACTTAGCATTTCTTATGAAAATGAACCAAAAACAGAAAGAGGCAACTACTAGCCAGCGGTCATCTCGTGTGCCATAATGTAGAAACAGTGTCTCTAATCTACCAAAGGGATTTAATCAAAAGTGTTTGGTTAATCTGCACTTTTAAAGTCTACGGGTTATTTGTATCTATGGAGCTGGCTCTTCTTGAACTCAGTTGACATATATAGATGTAAGACCTGTAAAAGAGGAAATAAAATAAACTTCATATACATCTGCAGATACTGACAACTATATTAAACCTAAGACATGGTTCAGATATAAGGCTGAGTTACTGTGTCTACTATGCACTGCTGAGCTGTAGTTGGTGATTATATGTATTGTTATTTAAGTGAGGTAATATGTGTTCTCACTCGTGAAAGCTGAAACTCATGATGCTATTGCATTTTATTGCATGTTTGAGACAGGGTACGAGTTTGTATGTGGTCAGTTTTCCTATTACGAATTATACTTGGTTCTGTGTGTTAAGTAAGGGTAACACAGGCTGTGGGCTGTCTGGGACCTCATACCCTCCAGGTGCTGGGGTAGCTTGCAGGGGAACTGGACTAATTTTGCAGAAACCTCAGAGACCCTTCTCTTCTTTGCCACTTAGATGGTGCAAGAATGATGTCCAGTATAGCCATCACCTACACCTTCTTCTCTACAGTTTTTCTTACAGAGCAAATACTGGGAGCATATTAAAGGCAGGGAGAGGTAATTAGCGGGGGAGACTGGAAAGTTATTTTCATTTGCTGAGGATAACTCCATTTCCTGAGTAGCTATGACTCTAGACAGTGTCCCAGGCTACAGGCAAAAGGAAATGCCAGGCTACCTCTGGTGCTACGCAGGGGTTTAGAGGCTGTACCTAGTTAACAGACAGTCTTTGTTACCCTTTAAGTAAGCTGAAATTAGAGAAACCTCAAACTCTGCAGATATGTCTTTGTAAATATGAGTTCATTCTTAATTTTGGAGATATCAGGAGTATCACTGTAAGAAGTAAAGCCCGATAATATAACACTTTTCCCAATATTTCTCTTTTTAAGTAATGAAAGGCCTGAAGTGGGACTGCCTGCTCCACAGTAGTGTAACAATCAGTTGCTGTTTTCTGTTGTGGCTGCTTTCATCCTTGTGAAATGCCCAGCAAATACCTACTTCTGGATGTTATGCCTCTTTCTGGAAAATCTCCACTCCATTCATTCACGTCACATGTGTGCAGCTGCACTTGTGCACCCACTGCTTCAGGAACAGTCTCCCACACTGTGTCCTGACACTGCCGTGCCTTATGTTACCTGTTTTTCGGAGTCGTCCTGGTTTCAGCTGAGAGAGAGTTAATTTTCTTCACAGTAGCCAGTGTGGGGCTGTGGTTTGGGTTTGTGTTGGAAACTGGTAATGTAGAGATGTTTTTGTTATATAGAAGTGTTTTTTTGTTATTGTTGAGCAGTGCTTACACAGAATCAAGGCCTTTTCTGCTTCTCACAGAGGGGTGCACAAGAAGTTGGGAGGGGACACAGCCAGGACAGCTGACCCCAACTGACCCCGGAGATATTCCATACTGTGTGATGTCATGTTCAGCTTGTAAGGCACTTGGGGAAGAGGAAGGGCAGGAGGGGGCAGCGGCGTTCGGAGTGATGGCGTTTGTCTTCCCACGTCACCATTACGCGTGACGGAGCCCTGCTGTCCTGGGGATGGCTGAACCCCTGCCTGCCGTGGGCAGTGGGGAATGAATTCCTTGGTTTGCTTTGCTTGTGTGTGTGGCTTTTGCTTTACTTATTAAACTGTCTGTATCTCAACCCATGAGTTTTCTCTCTCTCACTCTTCCGATTCTTCTTTACAGAGCTAGTTGTGTAGGGCCAGAGTCTACTACTTCTGTTACACTCAGTGGCATTTTATTGTTCGAGATGGTTGTTTCTGACTTGTCTAATACGAGAGAAGACTGAGTCACATGAGAATCTATAACACTACTCTCTCTGTGGTGAGTTGACCTTGGCTGGCCACCAGGTGCCCACCACGCTGCTCTCTCTCTCCTCTTCATCAAAAGGACAGGGGAGAAAATAAGACAAAAGGCTCCTGGGTCGAGATGAGGACAGAGAAGTCACTCACCAATTACTGTCATAGGCAAAACAGACTTGACTTGGGGAACTTAGGTTAATTTTTTGCCAATTAACAGAGTAGGATAGTGAGAAATAAGAACAAAACTAAAAAACATTCCCCCACACATCCCTTCTTCCCAGGCTCAACTTCACTCCTGCTTCTTCTACCTCTTCCCCTCTGAGTGGTGCAGAGGGACAGAGAATAGGGGTTGCAGTCAGATCATAACGCTTTGTCTCTGCTGCTCCTTCCTCCTCATGCTCTTCCCTGTGGGGTCCCTGCCATGGGTTACAGTCCTTCACAAATTACTCCAGAGTGGGTCCTTCCCACAGCTGCAGTTCTTCATGAAATGCTAAAGCACGGGCCCCTTCTACGTGGTCACAGCTCCTGTCAGAATACCTGATCCTGCACAGCCTCCTCTCCAAGGGCTGAAGCTTCTTTCAGGGCACATACACCTCCTCCAGCTTGAGATTCTCTATGGGCTGAAGAGGGACAGCCTGCCTCACCATGGTCTTCTCCAGGGGCTGCAGGGGAATCTCTGCTCTGGTGCCTGGAGCACCTTTTCCCCTCCTTCTGCATTGACTTTGGTGTGTGCCGGGCTGTTTCTCTCATACATTCTCAATGCTCTCTCCCAGCTGCTGTTGTGCAGCTTTTTTTTACTCTTCCTTGAATATGTTATCGCAGAGGCACTACCAGCATCACTGAGAGGCTTCGTTTTGGCCAGCGGTGGGTCCCTTCTGGGGGCGACTGGAACTGTCTGTGTCCAACATAGGGACAACTTCTGGTGTCTTCTCACAGAAGCCACACCCACAGCCCTCCTGCTACTAAAACCTTGCCGTGTAAACCCAGTAGACTCTAACATATAAATGCACCATGGAGGTTAAAAGGAAACGCAGCAGGATAGAGTCACACATTATAAATGAAGGATAGCCGTTTCTCCTATAACAGTGGTTTTCATCTTGCATTTGACAGTGACTACCCAGCCTCTGCGGAAGGCTCTTCTGCACTGAAGTTCAGACCTCACGTTTTCATCATAGGACAAAAAGAGTGTGCCCTACACATTTTACCAACTCATTTCACACAGCAGATGACGTTGTGATGGATACTGGCAATACTTCTAAATCATGTGAAAATAAATGGTCTGTAATCTATTATCCATTCCAGGAGCCATGCTGTCCCTTCACCATGAAGAATTTCCTCACAGACCTCATTCTGTGCATATATGCAGCATATAATGTATATTCCATATTAGATTTTAGCTCTGTCTATCCAATACATCTGCAGTGCTCATGTTTTCTTGCTTCTCTGTACGACAGTGAATACATTATAGATGGGTCCCAAGTCTCAAATCAAGCTCCTACAAGAATTCCAGCAAAACTTGTTTGCTGACTATCACGTTACTGTCTTACTTTCCACCTTCCTAAAGTCACCTAATTGTCATGAATTAGCAAATGAACATGTAATGTAGAAAGCTTAGCAATTCAAGCTGACCCTTGGTTTAGATACCTTCCTGCTCTTCAGTTCCTGAATTTTTAATACACCATTTCTGGCCTGAACAGAAAGGTGTAATCTCTCTCATACAAGACTCTCGTGACATTTTACAATTTATGTTTCTCTCCCACCCCACACACTTTTTCTGTGTGTAATTTGTATGAAATATTTTTTTCCTTGCTGAATGGCACACACTGCAGAACTGAAAGGACTTGAAATATGTGTTCAGTTGTAATTTTAACAACAGTGAGGGTACTGGATTATTACAAGCCTGGTTTCTGCCCAATATTTGCACTGGTTTAATTGCACATAGTGGTGATCTGCTGGCATATCCTCCTACAGGTAGTGTTATAGTAAGGTTAAAGGTACTGTATGTACCTTTAGGAGCGTGTCCAGAGAAGGGCAACGAAACTGGTGAAGGGACTGGAGCACAAGTCTTATGAGGAGCGACTGAAGGAACTGGGACTGTTTAGTCTGGAGAAGAGTCTCAGGGGAGACCATATTGCCCTCTGCAACTACCTGAAAGGGAGTTGTGGTGAGCTGGGCGTTGGCCTCTTCTCGCAGATAACTAGTGACAGGACTAGGCGGAATGGCTGCAAGTTGCGCCAGGGGAGGTTCAGGTTGGAGTTGAGGAGAAATTTCTTCTCGGAAAGGGTGGTCGGGCATTGGAACAGATTGCCCAGGGAGATGGTGGAGTCACCGTCCCTGCGGGTGTTTAAGGAAAGGTTGGATGTGGTACTTAGGGACGTGGTTTAGTGGGTGATAGGTGGTGGGGGAACGATTGGACTGGATCATCCTTGAGGTCTCTTCCAACTTTAATGATTCTATGCTTCTATGATTCTCTACAAGACTAAGATCCAGGGTTTTACATACTTTTATATCAAGCTGACTGCATCTGTCCTTGAGGACAGTGTTTTGCTTTAATGGTATGGCTAAACACTACAACTTCTGTGTGTAGACAAACCCTCAGGGCTCAGACAGACGCTAAAGTTACTGCAGCTCAACAAGTTACTGCACATCAGCAGAGCCACGGTAACCGACTGTATACATGGGCTTAGTCTGTCCCAAATGTCAGGTAAAACGTAAGTGCTTAAACACCTTTTGCTGAGTCTCTCCTTTCTCTTACTCAGCCAGTACTAAAAGTATGATTAGATTCTGCACGAGCAAGAAACAAATCAGACTGAAACTATAACGTAAAGTAGATCACTATAAAAAAAGCTGAAGGGGACAGAAGTTCCACGGGACAGCTGTTCCATTTAAAAAGAGAGGAAAATAACTAGAATGGAAGTAGCCTTTAAAATTAGTTTACTGACCTTTCCCTCCTGACTGTAATCGATTTTAAACTCTGGGTCTGGGGTGCACAGCAGTGACAGCGTGTGGATGCTGACTCCAACCTATACTTATGGTGAGAGTGTAGGCCTCTCATGTGGTGGCTAGGCTTACCTGGAGAGACAATACTTTTCCCCCAATTTGTTCCCCAATGAAGTCATCAAAGCAATCTTAAAATAAAGTCAAACTCTGAAAACGAGCCAACACCGTTTGCTCAAGATGAGTGTAACATGCTGAGACTGCTTGCTCTAAGACTGACAGCAACGCTTTGCACACGTTAGAGTCTAGGCAGCATCACGTAGAAAGCCATGAAGCAAAGCAGTACAGTAGCCCATCTCACAGATCGTGGCTGCATGTACACTACCCACCTGTGATGATAGCTGTGGCTAAACTCCATCTGTCTGCTGGGAGTGACACATCAGGCAGACAGGCTGGGTGAAACCTTGCCCACCCTGTGCCGACAGAAGGGGTACTCCGCTCACATGCAACACGTTGAGGAAGGTCCTCCATACGGGGATTCAAATATTCAGTATTCATACAGGGATTCAATACAGGGTGCAGGGTAAAATAGCAGCAGTTGAAGCACTAATTGTCTCTGAAACTTAGAATGGTCCTAACGGACAAGTGATTTGGATAAATAAACCCCTGTGCTGGTAGCAACTTGCCCTTAAACTGGTATCAGACCAATTCTGCTGCTGCAGAACCTGAGTATCCCTCTAGCTGGCCCAAGTGTTACACTAGCCTTTCTTAAACTGAACCAGGAATGTGCTTAGGAAAAAAGACACTTCCAAAAAATTATCGTTTTTACACTGCCTTCCTCTGCTTCATATTCAGTTTTCTGCTTAAAGCCTTCTCAAGCCCTTACTATCCTGTCTGTGATCAGACTTAAAGGAAGTAGTGCAATTTATTGCTACCACTTGCAGCGAAGCCAAAACTGTGGGCTGCAGGTTTTTGTGGGTTGTTTTTTTGTTTTGTTTTGTTTTGGTTTTTTTTGTATCTACTCACCAAGCCTGTTCTACATATTCTAGGGCGATCCTTTAATAAGGTACATTAAGAGCTGCTGACAGTCTCAAACTGATATGGGGTAAAAAGTAATGGCACATCTTCAATGTACTGGGCTCACTGCTCCTGTGTGTTCTCAGTATACAGTGCAGAAATTTTGAGCCAGAGTTTTCAATCCGTTGAGACTATTTTTAAAACACTTTAATTTTTCTTCTGTGTTCTTTTTCATATTTATACACTCAGACATTCTCAGGTACTAAAGCTTTATAATACATATTCATGTGACAACTCTAAACATTATGATGCCTTGTTTAGAAATTGAAAAATGCAGTTTTGAGACTGAATGATCACTATTATTCAGAAAATGACTTGAAGATGTTATCTGAGGCTGGCACAGCATAGTTGTTATTCTTGCAGAGGCATAAGTCTGCTTAATGGCAACATTCAGTACTTCTAATTTTTCTTAAATATCAGGGAATAGTTTCTTGCAATGTAACTGAGCTGTAGTACAGATAGTAGTGTAAATATGGTAGGATGAAAACGTGATGGAGATATTTATTGACTGTGTACAAGTCTGCACAGTCGGAACCAACTATCAAAATAATTTCAAGACTATCAGGCATGTATTCTGCAATGGAGAACAAAGAAAATGTCACATGAAGTTAGGCCCTTCCACAGACCATATGAAATATCTTGACAATTAGTTTGTGTCAGCATCAGTGTGGAAGCTGAAATGCATTGATATCAACAGAATAGGAGACTCTATAGGTTCCATAAGAATAAAATCTGATCATTCTCATTTGAGCCTAAACGACTTCAGGCAGGATTGTCATGGATATGGGAATAGGAATGAATTAATATTCAAAATTACACAGGGGCATGTGGGGATTATTTTACAATAAAAATAATTTCAATCTATTAAAAAATTATAGACGTGAAAAACATTTGAGGCTAGTGATGATCATTACTGGGAAAAATTTAGCTGTTGATTTAGAGTGAAATCATTTAAGTGTAGTATGTATTTACTCAGTCTTAATCAACATCACAGTAATCTAAATCGTGATTAAACATTAAGGAGAAAGCTTGAGGTCACAGAGGGCTCTCTTATATTGTCCTTGAAGAACTCAAGGGACAAACAGGGAAAATTATGGCAGATAAAGTCATGTGCTACTTCCCTTCTCTCCTCCCCTTCCCTCATGTCAGTACTCCCCCTGGGGACCCTTCCCACAGAAAAGCAGCGTGGCGGGTGCTCACCACATCGCTCCTGCGGTTGCTGTGCTCTCCAAGGCAGCCGGCATCAGGCAGGCGGCACTGAGCACCCCCTGCCCAGGCTCAGGCGCCCCTTGCCTCTGGGGGTGTGAGAGAAAGTGGAGCTCATCTGAGGCTTAGGAGGAGACAAAACAAATGCTGCTGGCAAAAGAAGAAACCAGAAAGGATTTCCCTGATTTTGCAGGCAGGAGAAGCCTTTCTCGTTTGTTGGGTCTTTCAGTGATAATAGGAAGCACAAGCCTAAGGATGGTAGGAGGAACAAAACATCCTCCTGTGGAATTACACAGGGTAAAAATAAGGACTTGAATCAAACTGCGGCTCCTTTTGCCTCTTTTCCTACCTCCCACAGAGAAATGGGTAAAGCGCAATGAGCAGAGTGAGTGTATCAGCTATGGCCACCAGAGAGCTGCCAGATGTCTGATTAGCAGTTGGAAAACAAGGAGAAGAGAAAAAAAAAAACAAGAAAGGAAAAAACCGACCAAAAAAACCAGCCCAGAGACATGGGGGTGGTGGAATTTGATAGTTAGTATCAGAACCCAAGGAAAATTAGCTAATGTGTGTGTCGGAACAAGAAATCCTCCATTCGCTGCAATTACTCCAAATCTTGGCTTGCCATTGAGAATGCATTTTAGAGCCTGGCGTAATTAAATGGAGAGCAGGAGCCAAAAGGGAAATTGCAACCCCCTGAAAAGGAGAGCTAAGAGACTGAAATCGTACCTCATTTACATATTTAGCCATAATTTCAGCAAGTTTAACCAAATTCATCAGGCCAAATTGATACTGATATTAAGCAGCAACAACTCTACTGGCTTAAAAAGTTACTCTGGACTTGTTTTGCGAAACTGAGATCAGAATTTTGCCCCGTGTTTGAAGAGTGCTTTGATCATACGTAATTTTCCTGGTATTACAGAAACTGGAATTTGCTGAAGAGCATGTGACTGAGCCACCTTTCAGGCTGCTGTCCCTGCAGGGAGAAGCTCTTTGTTCAGCCGGCATAGACTGACTTCACACCTCTCTTCAGCCTGCCTGGTGGTTATCATGTCAACCTCAGGAGTAAAGAGCGGCCTTACTTTAGGTC
Organism: Psophia crepitans; assembly: GCA_013399095.1. Taxonomy (NCBI): domain Eukaryota; kingdom Metazoa; phylum Chordata; class Aves; order Gruiformes; family Psophiidae; genus Psophia; species Psophia crepitans. The sequence goes on from VWZZ01000586.1 coordinate 300,379, forward strand.
CGCATTGTGCTGGCTTTTAATTTTCTCTTACTGACTCTTAAGCTAGTGCAAGCATTTGGAAGGCGGTGCAGTGCATCTGCATCCAGTCCTGACACTTTGGCTGGGAGAGAGAAGGAGGAGGCTGGGATCTCCTGTCTACTGGCCAAGGGCTCCCCAGGGCTGCAAGAAGCCTTCGTTTCGCTTTGTGTTCTACATTTAGCAAAGAGGTTTTGGTGGAGAGGAAACCCAGAGAAACTGCAGGTTTGGGGTGAATCTGATCCCAGCTTTGACTTCGTAAATCTGATGCCGAAGTTAGCCAGAGAGTGGTCGCTTTACCAGTGCTTAGCCGTGAGATTTGGGGATTCCTCTGAAACTTCCACAAATGTAAAAAAAAAAGCTGCCTACCAACTCCTGCAAGCTAAACCCCTAGCATTTCACATAGCTCTATTAAAAAATCGCACTGAAGGACTAAATTGCAGGGTTGCTACAAAGAACAGCATTCTTTATGTTATTGTGCTGTAAAGGTTAAGAAAAAAAAAACCTTAACCAGGTTCTCTGCAATACAAAAGACTCAGTCTTCACCCACTGATGGTTATAGCAGCTGAGAGTTAAAATTAAAGTTCACTACTGACATTTTTTCAGAGCTGTTTTCAGTGGTAGGATTTGATTTCTTTCTGGCTTAGCAGCCTTTCATATTTGTTTATAGAACTGGGAAGGGAAGTAACTTTCTAAATATTATAAATGGTTAACTTATTGCATAATGTACATTTTCCAGGCCTTCTGCTTGTTGTAGAGAATTGAAGAGACACTACAACTGACAGAGCTGCCTCTTCTTCCAGAAACAAAGTGAGTTAGTAAAAGCAAGATAAAAATGGCCCATTTTGTGAGATTCTTAAAAGGAGAGGGGAAGGGATAGACAAAGTGGTCTCATCAAGGACTGAGTGTAAGCAGAAAGAATAAGATGCATTTTTATATCACACAATGAAAGCTCTCCAGTCCCACACAGTATTTATTGTTTGTGTTACTATCAGTCAAATGGACTGCTAATTTTTTCTTCTTCTGGTATGTATCCATGGGATTGTTATTTTTGTTCAGCTGCATCTTCAGAGCATTTAGTGATTAAATCTGCCTTAAAGATTTGTTTTTGCAAAGCCTAGCAGTCTAGGCAGTCTTTCTTTATAGATTTGGTATACTTTGGCTGTGGCTAAGCTAATGGGAAGGATGCTTTCCTATTATTATTGTGCATATTAAAGAACATGTATATGATATCCAGAGCAGGGAATTAGTAGGTGGACTATTTTAGTTAAGGTACAACTTTTGTGATAAAATCTTTTGAGCCCTGGGGCCTAACCCTGCAGCCTTTAGTCTGCAGTCATGAGATAATTGTCTGTAGCAAAAAGAGTTACAATGGGGAAAAGCTGGGGAGGGGGGAAAGAGGTTGGAATGTGGTCCAGCATGCATGGGAGCCAACACCCACGTGCAGAGAGCTTCTGTCCCACCACACGAAAAGTGTCATCAAGTTTACACCCCCACAGGCAGAGGAGAAGGCGACTGTGCCTGGTGTTTGAAGGTCCCAAAATTATCCCTTCATTGCAGGGCACTCCAGCTAATTACAGACGGAACTGGGGAGTAGGCGGGCAAAGGCAAAAAACCCCAGAAATATGGCAAAGCACCATCTGCACTGTCATTCATAAAAGTAATTTATAAATACTCAGAGTACACAACTGCCTGGTATTTGCTGCATGCTCGGGGGCTATGACAGTCCCTCTGCCTGAAGGCACTGCCACGGCTGGGGAGCCAACCTCCTTCCTTAAAGTTTCTCCTTGTGATCAGTCACAAATGTCACCTGGTGCTGGCTAAGACAAGAAACTCTGTGAAGCAGATCCCTGCACCTTCATCTCCCATTAACACACTCACCTGTGAGAAAGGGAAAGGGCTCCAGCATCATTGAGATAATTACAAAAAGCTTCTCTATAATTCAGTTATAATACAACATGCAAAGATGTAAGTAAAATTACACGACTTCATTTTAATGTGTAAAATTTCCCAAGTAATAGCTGGGATGAAACAGAACCAACTGTAGATTAATAACTCAAGTCTGTATTAACCATAGCATTTTTCGTGGTTCCTTTAACTGATGCTTGTACTATCCAGTGCTGTTCATAGACAGGGTGCCTGAGTACAGAGCAGAATCCCTGTGCAGCTTTCTGTACCACCCTGCTTTCTCAGAATGGTTGTGTAGATTGCTTCTTACTATCGGTTTTTCCACAGAAGCAGTCACTGTGGCATATTCTGATTACATGGAAACAAAAAAATTAGAAAGATACACTGTGCAGGACCGGCTATTTATGGATATAAGTTGTGATAAGTCTTTTGCAGAATCTGTCCCAAACTCTGTGGGATTCACATTGGTTTCATAGAAACATAGAATCACAGAATGATTAGAGTTGGAAGGGACCTCAAAGGCCATCTAGTTCCAACCACCCCATCGTAGGCAGGGAGACCCTACACTAGACCAGATTGCCCAAAGCCCCATCCAACCTGGCCTTGAACACTTCAGTTAGGCAACTGAAGAAAGATAATCTCCTTGGCCTGGCTTTAAAATGACTGTGAGGAACCTCTTGTCTTTGAGCTTATTGATAGTTTGAGTTTGCTATGACTCCTATCTAAGCTTTAGGCCTGGGTTTCTTTTCTGTAGAAGCATAGCCAGAGAGGACTGGGGGACTGAAACAACATACACTTGGGATAAGCATTTGGATGTTGTAGCTGTTAAGTTCCCCTGGAGCCTACAGTTAGACTTAACCTTGCCTTCTCTCAAATGAGAGGCAGACCTTTCCAAGGAGTGATTTAATTGAGTTCTGAATTGCTCTCTGAAAGAGCTGTTTTTCTACAGAAAAACTCAGACTTCTTTGCTGAAAGTGTAAAATCAGGTGCTACTTGGTGATTTCCACCTTCAGCGCTGACAGATGCAGAGTCAGGCACCAAGGACCACTTGATCTGACACCTGGTGAAGGAAAATGACACAAGCAGAAGTGTAAGGAGCAGAGCAGTTCAGGTCCCCCATCGTGCTCAGCAGACACCCACCCACACCTGCCAAAGGCTTTGCTATGCTCCTGAGAGGAATGCAACTGAACAGGACGGTCAGAAACAGAGTGTGTGTGTGTGTGTGTGGTCAGGCTAGAAGCTGTTGCATTACCTCAGCAACTAGGGAAAGGTGTACCTGTGTTGGAAGGAGACATCCTTCCATACTAGCATCTTTTAATTGCTGCCTCAGCTCTGTGGTCAAAAGCAGCAGAACCTGGCTCCAGTGAAGTGGGCTACCACAAGGCTGGTGTTCGCCATGGGCAGAATGTGCAGATGGTGTGGAGAGGACAACCCCTTGGAAGATAGTTACGGGGACAGAGACTGCCACACCTAGGAGCAGCAATGAGCTTAGTGTCTGTGCAATGACTGCTCCCTACTGCTTCCTTCCCCACCGGGCATTCTCCTCCCCTCTCAGGTTGGCATTGAGCAATGGCAAGACTAAGCTGCTGCCACTGGACAGAGTCAAGCAGCAGGCTGCTGAGCCTTCTCTTGAAACATAGGGTCCATGGAGGAGGCAAGAGCGGGTGATGATTTTTCCAGCTATCTCTCTCAATTTCACAGCTCAGGGAAAGGCAGTGTCCATCCAGTCTGGTAGAGGGCTTGTCTCTTTGTCCGTTAAATCTAGTCAAACCGAGGATCCCTCCAAGGAAGTGATTTTCTTTCCATCTGTATGACAGCAAAATTTGGTTAGCCTATACCACTGAGGAGACTTGATAAACTAACCTTTTCATGCCTCAGTGCATGGGCTGGGAGAAATGCACACTGTGGACCAAGTCCCCAGCCATTCCTGATGTGTTCTGGACTCATCTGGAGGGACAAAGTGCCAAAGGTGACAGTGGCAGCTCCTCAAACTTGTAGCTGGAATTGCTTCTTCTCTTTTCCTGTCTCTTGAAGCCAACAGGGAAGTCAGGTAGGGGTTACTGGAGAGCCATGGTGCCCCAATAGCACAACTTCTTTCTTAATTGTGCCCCAATGCCTCTCATGTACCATAGACTTTGATCACTGGGGGTTAGTATGAGCTGTCTGACTGTGGTGGCTGGTGTTGTGACACCCCAGTGTTCTTAGGTGTGGTGAAAGGGGCTGGATCATGGCCGGTGGACCAGCAAATCTGTGCAGAACAATGTCTCCTCAGAAGTGGCACAACTGGAATCACTTTAAAGTATGATGTGGAACTGTAGTCAGAACCATTTGTGGTAATTTAAAACCTCTTGCTATACACTTGTGCCGTGTTCAGGATATGCTGATGGAATCACTATGAATTTTTACTGAGTTAGAGCTGGTGTCACGGGCAGCATGCACTAGTCTGTGGAAGGTCTGGTCTAAATCCAGTTCACTCCAATGGTTTTGGATAAGGCTAAAAGAAACTTCCAACCTCTGTAGGCAAGAAGTGAAGAACACCATATTGCATTAATTTTCCACAAATTGCTCAATATGGAATTTGTCTACAGTAGGACAAAAGTCCTTCCTTTTGTGGAAAAATCTACAGGACCACCAATGAACTCTATTTTACCACTCATGAAAAAATTTTGCACTGCTGTGCCAACCATAGTAGTACAGCTGCCCTAGGCAAACAAGCACATCCATGTTTACAACTGGCCAGCCTTCTCCCACAGGCTTTAACACTGCTCTGGCGATTCTGAGCATCAGCATCTCACATCCACAGCTCCCATATGAGGAGGAAAAGTCACGGCTCAGTTTATATCTGTATGCCACATCTCTATGGATACCTCCAAGCTCCCAGGGGGAAGAAAATAAAGATCAAGTATTTCTAATAGAAGCAGGCAACAAAATTTTTTAGTTTTCTGGCTAAGAAAACCAAAAACCCCACACATCTTTTGCAACTGTAAGTATACCACAAAGGAATAATACCAAGAGACTGAACAAACTGTAAAGTTATTGTTAAAGTTAGATTCCCAGTAATTTGCACAGTGTCATGGAAGAAGATAATGGAAGTTTATACTGCATGAGGTATCTGGTCTCTAAGTTGTCAAGAGGGCCAAGGTGAATCATATACTGTCACTGTCACGAAAAGGTGCTTGTCCAAAGAGCTTGAAAATGAAGCCTTCTGTGGTCTTCTGTCCATGGGTGAGACTGCATGCAGCTGCACTGTCGTAACTGGGATACTGAATGGGCACACTGGTCTTCTAATATGGATGAAGTTGTGGAACTGGGATCCAAGCAGGCAGGAAAGGTCATGAGAAGAAAAACACAATGAACAGCTGCCTGCATGTTTTATTAGCCTGGCTTCCTAAGGAAATAAGACTTGCATAACAGCACTACTTGCCCATTTGTTTTTCTGTCCTGCCCTCAAATAACTTCTGATTCTGTTGGCTTATTTCAACTATATTTAACAGAGAGGTATCTGCCTTAGATATATTACGTTCCTCCAGGTTTCATGAAGACTGGCAGCTAGACAGGAGAAAAGAGCTAAATTAGTACTCCCAATGAGGGGAGGGTTTCAGTGTGAATTAAACAATTACCTGCTCTGTTTTGCCTGCCAGCTGGCCAGCCAACATGGCCAGCCAACTTCAAGCCCATAAGGAAATAATGAATCAGGCTTCTTTTCACTTGTTGTAGAAGAGAAATGGAAAGGAGACAGGAGGTAGGTGTATGGTGCCTGAGGGGAGGTGTGGAAGAAGCAGGAAATGTTAAGAAGGCAATGGGGTGGAGGATGCACAAGGAGCGAGCATGGACTGAAGCAGCTCTAGAAACAGCGGAGGGAGCTGGGGTTATGGAGGTGAGAGAGGGCCATGGTGGAAGGACTGGGAGTTATTGCAAGGCAGGCAAGTACAAACACAGTCTTCCTGAAATCAGGCCTAATTAGTGCTGCTGCTCACAGGATAGCTTGTATATACAAAGCCTGTCATGAATACATTACTAGCCTACTTTCAGAAGTGATGAGCACCTTTAGCTTCTATGAATTTCAGCGGGAGTCATGGGTGTTCAACATCAATAACTCTCAGGTCCTGTCTATATAACTTTAGTTAAATAAATTTGCAGCAGCTATACCTGACTGCCCTGCAGCATGAGAATTATTAGATCATTACACTTTCTTATATCCATCACAGTAAAAGCAAATCTGCAGAGGCTATTAATTTACATACACTAGTAAAAGAAGAAAAAGAAATATACCATATAAACTGCCATCCTGATTATCAGAGGTCCACAGACTACATTGTACTGCTAGTTACTCAATTCTTATAGCCTTAATTGCTGTAAAATATATATATAGTTCAAATCAATTAAAAATAAATGTTTGGGCAAAATCAGTAGTGAAGCAGCCACAGTAAGATTTAGCAGCCACAGCTGAATTGAAAGTATTATGGAATCATAACAGCTGATTCACCCCTAACTCAAGTTTTATGTTGGAGTAACTTCACTGACTGAAGCATAAACTAGAGCAAGAGAGAGGTAAATAAGGCCAACAGAACAAATGAGCCTCGCAAGAGACCTCCAGAAAGGACTTTATCCTCTGTGTTACTGCTAAAATCTATTACCCCTTGAGGTAGCTGATCAGGCATCCATATCAAGGCTTCCATACCTAATTATTTTGCAACTTCTTTTGGAGACGTGAAATCCTGTAACTAACTCCATAATTCTAAAATGAAGATGTTCCGGAAAAAAATGGCTCAGAGCTTGGAGACCCTTGTTACAATTTTGTCATCAAATAGGTTTGGAGTTTCCCTGAGCTATTTGTTTCCCTCTCCCAGCACTCATCTCTCTCTGGTTACAGCTAAACGATTCTTGCCAGAGAGGACTTCCCCCTGGGGCTTCAGTTCCTGCTGTCAGAAAAGACTGACTTTCACCAAATATCACATGCATTACCACGTATTTCAGAGGTCCAAAATTTCTCTTAGAAGACTGACACTCAAACCTGCCTTTACCTTACAGGCCGAGTGCTAGGTAGTATAGTTTGATATATCTTAAGGAACAATATCTCTTAATTTTCAGAAAATCCTGCTAGGCTTACATTTTTCAAAGGAATTTGAGGGATGAAAAACTGAGTTATGAACAGCCCTCTGTACACCTCTTTCTCTAATGATTTTAATTGTCCCTACAATTAAATGCACAGAGGAGCATTTTTTTTTATTTACTCTTATATTTAAATTGCAGGTGCAAATTCCTCCCATGGCTGAATTTTCAAAATGATCTGGGGCTGAAATTAGATCTGCCCATATTGTATGATATGTTCGTATTGCTCTAACAAGAAAGAAGCCTCTGCCTTCAGAAATTTTACTCATTTGAATGCTGTGGTGCCTACTTTTTGGTTAAGAGAAAATGTTTCTGTTTCCATCGAGTAAGTTTCCCAGTGATACAGCCCAACACATAGGTTATGCAGCCAGCTAAGCACGGAAATACATGGGGGCTATTGTCAAAATATTCATCAACACTCGAAATATTCATCAACACACATCACTATTTCAAAGTTTCTCCTATCAAGACATGTATGTTACCAGATACCAAATACAGAACTGTAATTTACGTTGGAGACTGTTTTGTGGGCAATATAAGGATGCACTATTTTGTAAACATTTCAAGCAACTCAACTGAAATGCTTTGTGCCACAATTTTTATCAGCATGCCAGTTTGATAACTTCTTGCTGTATAAACTCTAAACATGCTGAAGCAACAGCAGTGATCCTGGATTCTTTGCTGGTTCTTGTGGAGCTCAAAGAGTTTGAGAAGGCTGAGTCATACAGGACTTCTCAAGGGAGATAAATATTAATATATACATTATACAGATGAGTAAGCTCTAAAAGGTGAAGCAGCATCCCCCAGATGGCAGAGCAGCTGATGGACAAATACGGTAAGAAAACCAGTGACTCAGTCTACACTATCTTATGTGACCCGCAATAGTGTGCTTCCTCCATTAAGGGAAAGAAAAACAGATTGAAGTGCAGCTGACTAAAGCTGCATTATCATCATTTTCAAACTGACTAATGCCCTGGCAGAGCACAGGCCAATCTGGATCTCTATTAAGTTTTCAAAGAAGAGATTGTGATCTTTATTTACACCCAATTAAAACTTCTGAAACTCTGATGTTTTCTTAGCAGTTCCTGCTTGAGTGTAAGCAAAATCAGAATCAGGTGCGGAGAGTGCAGCAGCGCCAATCTCTTTTAGGTAATTAGGCAGTTGATCAAGAGGCAATGAGGTGCGTCATGGTGTCGATACCCCACTTAGTATCCTTAAAAGAAATAAATCAGTTGTCTCTACCCTGAAGCAGTGCTCTTCTCAGTCCTAGAAGCTGGCTATATCTGGGCTAAGAGCTAGGACTAACATATCTGGGAGTAACTTTCATTATTAGTTTAACACTTCAGTGGGAAGACTGCCACAGAGATACACATGGGTCTACTTGCGGTGCTGCACACTGCCCACCAGACATGAAAACCTTCAATGCACTCCTTAGAGTACTTTGAGGAAGATGCAAATACAACCTGATTCGCCTTTACTGAAAAATGGATTTAAACATATGGGTCAGATTCTCAGCGCTCAGCAGAAGTACTCGAGTTTACACCAGCCCAAGAGCTGGCCCTGAAGGCACGTGCGTGTGCATACAAGGGCCCATTACTGAAATAACACACACACAACTCACAGCAAGTTTCTAATTGCATCTGTAATTCCAAATGACTAATTTTACACTCAAATTGCAATTTGAGAATCTTTCTGTTGCTGCTTAGTTATCCAAGTCACTCATTCAGGCAAAAAGAAACACCATCATGTAATTCATCTAACTAAATGACATCTTCATTTCTGAATCTTCACAGTGAACTATTGCTGAATGGGCTCTAGATTAAAAAATTATTCATGGAATACATCAGTTAATACCTTTGCCTGCTTTTGAGAGCATAACTCCTTGTAGACAACACCTGAACAGAAAAGAAGGAATATTAATGAACTGGTTAAAAGTTTTTAATTATTTGCCCTTGTCTACCAAATATGTGCTTGTGGAAGATTTAAAAAAAAAAAGAATGTACCCAGAATGAGTCAAAAGTGCTTCAGAACCACACCTTAAAATTGCTTTAAACTTCTAAATAGCCTGCAGATAAGGGGCCTGTCTCTGTTTTAAAAAACCACCTGCGTTCCTGCTTTCTATAGAAGTTGGATGCTTATGTGTGTTTGAAGATGTCTTGTGATTTTTATATGAAGTTTTTATCAGTCAATGGATGGATTACCGAAGTGCTTGTGCTCTCCTAAATGGTCTCTCTGTCAATACTGAAGAATAGCACCTTGAGTTGGCTTAGACAAGAAAGAGCTTACAGTGCACACGCAGGCAATTTATTATGCTGGTAAGTCTCTATTTGTTTATTTGCAGCAACTTGTTTGTGTATCTGAGATCACGTTTTCGTTTCTGAAACAATGTCTTAGTCACTTCTGAAAACTTTACCTCATGTCCAGGATTTTCAAAATAACTTACCATTCACAAATGTTTTTCTCATTGCATCAAATTCTAAGCTCTTTTGAAAACACAGCTACATATACCATGCAGGGGGAGTGTTAAGCACTGAATGCTTTTGGAAAATTCAGCTTTCATTTTGATGTCTGGCTTTTATGAGAATGCTGGTCTTACTGGGGAAACCGCAAATGTAATCATGTTAAGACATAAGTCTTAAAATTAATGGGAGTTCTCGTGGCAGTTTTGCTTCTGGTTAACAAAAATGTAATCTTTGTAATGTCATGAGGTCAGACTGTTCATGATACGATTAACTGTATGTGTGTGGTTATGCTAGTCTAAAAGAGATGGATGCTGGTCTTATCACTTTCTTATTGTTTAATTATTTGTGTAATTGAACCAAAGAGCATCTTCTGTGTAATCTGAAGGTCTGTTGTTGTTGAGTTAGCCATGAATATTTTTTACATGGCTCTCAATGGGATGACTCATACAGTAAGCTACTCCCAGCTGTTGTAGCACAAGATGTTGGAAGAATTGTACCTAGGGATGGTTAATTGTGGCCTGAGTCAGATATATACCCACCTTCTGCAAACTACAGATTGCATGGAATTTACATAGAATTAGACTAATCCCAAGCAAATTGACAATTAGTTTCATAGGACTAGCAGATATGACAGGTCCTGTCTAATTAAAGAGTAGCGGCATCTGTGTATTGCACTATACTGCCATATTGTGTTTTCATTGAAGTTCAATGATAAGCTGTTGGACTTGCTTTCCACACTACCATCTTCCTCTTTTTGAATCTTTTCAGAAAGCTCTTCAGTAAATTTTTACTGTCAGCAGATTTCCAGCACATGAGAGAGGGAAGAAAAAAGTCTCAGGCATGATGAAGGAGATGCCCATGCACACACCTAAGCACCAATCTGAATGTCCAGCCAGTTTATAACCATTTTTCTTATAAATAGATCTCTAAATTTCTGTAGTTACAAAACCAAAAGAGACAGAGGAAAAATTATCTAATCAGGACTTAAATAGCTAATGGCTGCTGTGTGTACTTTGTGTTGCTCTTTTTACTTCTGTGGACTCTTACTAATTGTTGACTGTTTGAGACACCATAAGGCGAATGACCCGTAGACTTCTGTCTTGAAAAAGACTGGCACAAAATACAGAAAAAAACCCCTTTCTCCTAGAGGTATTTGCTTATGTTGAATAGAGAGGCACTAATACTGCTAGGCACATCATACTCACTGTCACTCCCTGATGTGAAAGGCGTGGCTCTGTGCTGCAGGCAGAGAAAGCAATAGAAAATGAAATAATCCTCCTAATTTACATTGTTGAAGTGGCCAAATGACTTTTAGAGAGTTGCAGAGGAAATAAAAATCTTAGTGATTTTCTTTAATTAGAAAATTAGAGGGGTTAGTAAAACACTCCACAGCACTGCTGTCAAACACACATAACAGTCTTTTGTCCTCCTCGTGGCCAGAGCTTAACTGTAAGCACTGTTGCAAAAAACGCAACATCGTGTTTCTTAATTAATGTCTCGATCTCTACCCTGTTCACTGGGGCTTGAACGATGGCTTTGACTCTCCACGCAGCTGTATGGGTCTCCCCAGCCTCTTCCATGTGCTCTGGCTGCAGTGGGGACTTCAGGCTGGACCGCATGGGGTGTGCAGACAGCAGAGCAGTTTACAGTGCACGAGTGGTGGAATATGTCTCGCTTGCCAAGAAGGCTGTCTTTGTCTGAGACTGCCAAAGGATACTATCGGCTGAAGAGTCATTCTCTGAGCCAGAAGAAAATATTCCCTTGAACAATAAAACAAACAAATGATCGTAAAATGTATTATCTGTTACAGCGAAGTGTGTCGTAACGTTTCACAGGCTAATTTGCTATTGCTTGCCAGTAATTTATGGTGTATTACCTCATACTCATGTCATTTCATGAGGCACATTACTACAGTGTTACAGAAGGGAAACTGGAGAGAAAAAAAGGCATGCCTTAAGCTGAGGAGATGCTGAAATGTCTGTGTTGTTTATACTCCAAACAGCATCCCCTTTTTTCCTATGACATTACGTGTCTTGGCACATAATTAACCTGTCTTTAATTATATCTTTTTAAAATTAAAACAAGTATCATTAATGTTGATATTCCATAAAATAAAATATATTGTAAAAATAATACAGAATTACTGAGCTCTAGAACAACTTGGTGACAATCTAACCAGCCCCCGCATACACAGCAAAATACTCTAGTATGTCTGAAGGAAGCCCCTGCAATCACTGGAAATCTTTCCAGCACTGTGAATTTTGAGTCAAGGCAAAAATTTACAGCAAAATACAGTTTTATGTTCTCAAATAGTTGTCATACTAACATGATCCCCTGAATACTTCCAAAATCCAGTACTACAGCTTTAGGATGAAATATTAAAAGGAGAGAGAAATGCAGAGGTACACACACAGTAAGATGAAAACTTTTTTTTTTTTTTTTTGTCTAAGTTTTGAACTTAGATCTTTTTAAAATGCAAGCCTGTAAAGGACATGTTGTCTCATGTGTGGCTGCTGTGAGTTCCAGTGAGACACACATGGACCTCAAGCTATGTTATATTAAACTGCTCTTAAACTCAAGTAAAAGAGGTATTCCCAGCAAGCACTAAGTAAGTTGTAGAGTGCATATCCTCCTAACAAGAACTGTCTTTAGGTAAGCATTTGTGCAGGGGACAGCACATAATTTATGATTAGGCCCTCGGGCTCAATAATTTGCAGAGCTACATCAGTAATAGTCAGAAATGCTTTCTAGGCCAAAGGAGATGCAGAAGTGAAGGCTCCTTTGCTGCTGAAAACTGGCGGACACATTATATGTTAAAAAAAGGGAAATGTAGTAGTAAATATGTTATGAGAGCTGGAAGTGGTAAGGTTTTAAGAAGGTTTGGATTTTTTAGTGTTTCTTTCTTGTAACTTTTTTTTTTTTTTGAGCTGGATCAGTGGAAACAACAGAGAAAAGCAAGATAAAAGATTTTCAGTAACTAAGTTTTTATACTAGAAGTAAAGTATGAAAATCTTAGTTTCTTGACTCAAACTACTTAGTCTGTAAAATGGAGATAATAAGGCTTGCTCCCATCTCACAGGCATTGCTTGTAAGGTGTTTTCGGTATGAATAAGTGGTAATATTATATAAGTGCCAAGGATTATTATTATTTGGTTTATTAGGTATTATTTTCTAGCTTAAAAAAACAAAAGGGAGTTTTTCCATGAGCTGTGGCTTTCATAAACCTGAAATCTCTGCATTAATAAAGCAAGGTTAATGGAATCAGCTTGAGTGAATAGTAGTTACATATGCAAAATTTTACCTGCATAAAAATCCTTTGTTCCAAAATTAAAACTCTCATGCAAGAACAAAGCTTCAGATACATGTATTATGAGGGGGATAGTTGCAAAGACGTATGTTCTTGCCTTCGTATGTTGAAACCTGTTTCCCACCCGAGCCATGCTGCAGTTAAACAAAACAAAACATATGTTGGCTTTTACTTGGGTACAGCTCATTAAAAACCCTTTTCGAGCCTTGCAACCTATGGTGCCCAGAAGCTTTCTCATGAACGCAGAGAAGCCTGGTTTGCTGTGTGCTGTCCCATTGTGCTGACTGGCATAAACACCACCTTTGGCCCCAAAAATGCCTGGTGCTTTTTTAACACCTGAATGTTTTACAACCCTGAAACAGCTTTGATGCAAAATAACTAGACAAGAGCCACTGGAGCAAGTGGTTTCAACAGTTCAGTTGGGAATATGATTTCCCCTCCCCCTGCTTCATCTCTTTAACTTTTGCCACTGAGTCTTTTATTATCCAGTGACATCTCGCACAGAGATATGAAACTGCAGGGAAAGCTCCTATGTTTGTGTATAAAAAGTTAACCAGAATTAAACAACTAAATATATGAGAAAAAGCTGTGAATTTCTTTGCTTTTCTGAGGCCAGGGCTCATAATTTTTATTTTGTTTGGGTGGTTGTTTTTTTTTTCCCTACAGTGAAGGAAAGAAAACCAGGATTGCATTTAATTATCCTGTGATCCCAGGTGGCCTACACTTCTCCATGCCTGTTAGCCACTGAATGCTATCAGAACTGCTTCGCTGAAAGCTGCCTTTTGCATGTTGATGGGCATTGCAAATCCTCCTGCAGAGTTGTCTTTCACGTCAAGACAATATCAAGCACAGCAAAACATCACCATATGTCCTTCCCTCCACTTCTCCCTGTGCTTTGCAGGTTGTATTCTCTTTCTCAGCCACACAATCGGTTTGCTTCCGTAGTGATATGTGTGTGTGTACGCGCGTGCGCGAGTGTGTGTGTGTGTTATATCGTGATGGGGGGGGTGGGGGTGGAGAGCACGCCACCTTTGCTCAAGATCCTCCTTTTCAGCTAAAAAGAATAGCCACATCTGCTGCTTTGTCCACAGAGTGCCTACTCTAATTGCCAATTCCAGTTCTGATTTATTAATATTTCAATCCTTAGATACAGTAATCCTTCTTTCAGAGCAGATGAGTGACTATTTCCCACCTTTTTTCCCTGCTGATTAGCAAGTGTCATAGCATTCTTGTTTCTTGACAGCAAGAATTAATCGTGCCATAGAGCCTGATTCTTTGGGGGGAGGAAGTTCCTAAAAGCACCAAGGAAAAGATGAAGGGAAACAACCTTACATTGCTTTAGAATCCTATTCTTGTTAACCTGATCTAATTTTGGACATGAAATTTTTCTACAAACTCTAATTTAGTGTTAGTACTGGAATTACAAAGATTAGAAGAAGGAGAAAAGAAATCCCACTTGAGAGTCTTTAAATGCTTCTATTGGAATTGTGCTGAATTATTCATTTCTGCCCATTTGATTGAAAATTTAAATCATTTTGCATTTCATGATATTGGTCTCCTCACAAGATAGAGAATCTGACAGTTTATGGCCTCAGTCCACGCTGTCTTTAAAGGAAAGGTAGTAAAAATTAAATTAAGGAAAACAGATAAATGCCAAAATCCTATGATGGTGCATCTTGTAATTATCACATCTGCTGCAAAGCATCTGAAAAATATCTTTGGAAGCCTGCCATGCTGCAAACAACTCACACAATGAAGGGGAGCAGGACAGTAAAGGACAGTTGATAATGAGTTTTTGAATGGACTTTTAACCTTGTGTCAGGGGCTCTTGCCCGTTCTCTCTTTTGTTAGGGCTCCTTCCTGATTTTCATCTAAAAAAATATTTTCCCCTTTCATGATGTCCTCTGATGCCATGTTTAGAAACATGGCATGGTAACAAATTCATCAGTGACAAGAAGAATGGAGGAAACGGGTGAGGACTAAAGAGGAAATTAATTCTTGAAGTTCCTGGCTTGGAAAAGGATCAGCTACTACTACTGGTGGTCTTTGTCTTTTCATTCATCTTTTTCCTAAGGGTTATAAACTCATCTGCTAGGTTTCTTAGCATAAGGCACTGTGCCTTTGGGGGCAACTTCGTTTGCCTTTTGTTACATGATGCTTAGAGTCTGAGTTGCTGTTAATAGCGCGATTTTGTGACTTAGGAACTTGTAATACAGTTTGGTGTGGAAAAGTATATTGGGATCACTAGCTGAAAAGAGCTGGAGCGGGATGTGAACTTGAAGGAAATTTGTGATCTCAGCCGTTGATCCTCAAATTCGTTATCTGTGAGGAAGCATGTATATTTGCACATAATTGCATGTTCGGAGCATCACTGTAAAGCATCTTTGTTCACAAATGACTCATCAGTGATTTGGCTTCGTGCTTGTAAGTTCTTTCAAAAGGAAAGAATTGACAAGATAGTAAAAATAATAATTAACACCTCCCAAATAATAAGTTGTTTTCAGTAAATTTTTCCACACAGGACCTTCACTTTGTCTTTCCTACTGCCACCATTTTGACACCATTAATACATGAGGAAGTAAAGTACTACTTCTTTTTGAATAAGACTGGAAAGGTTATGGCCCTGTGAGGGGCTGAGAAGGGAAAAAGTTATAGAAGGTATCAGCTGAAGGGCTACGAAGGCTTATGACCAATATTCTCAATGTCTCCCATTATGAAAATTTGTTTACTGACCTCCTTGTGCTCCGACATGTTTAATTAATTTCCCATGGGCTGGGAAGAGTGTGTCCCTCTGCCAACTCAGAGAAAACTTGAAGGCCTTCAGGGACAACACCTTTGCTCTCCTGGGTAGAGAAGAAACAGACTGTGCATGTTCCCCTTCTAAGGCTCCCAAAAAAAGGTTAGGGGCAGGACCTCCTGCTTCTCTTCTCTTACTGGCTGCACTCTGCTTCTTTCCCCAAAGTGAGAGGAAGGTGTAACAAGTCCTGAATGATGTGGAGGCTGACTGTAGGGAGACATGGCCTGCTCACATTGTCTAGGGCATTACAAGCCCCACAGAGGAGTAGAACATCCTTTTCTCCCCATCGGTTAAATCTAGGTACCTCCTTGTTCATGGGGTGGATGCTGCATCTCTCTGTATTCATCTTTGTAGATTGCCTCTTGCAATGCCTACATCAAGCCACATGTTATTGAGGTGACCTAGACATCCAGGCCAGCATTTGGCAGGGCAGGCACAAAATCTTTTGAGGCCAAAACACAAAATCCATTTCTCTTTGGTTCTGGCACTAGATTTCAATAAGCGCCTTGGAAAAGTCAGTGAAGAAGTAAGCAACCCCAAGAACAGAGCAAGGCTTTTGCACTGTGTCCCAGTAGGGCCTGGAACCAGCCATGGAGCAAAGAGAAGGGAATGTGGAAAAGCTGTTCATCAGCTGAGAGCTAATCTATTCACGAATGAGACAGGGTCCAACTGGAAAGCACTGTGAGATCATACCATTCACAAATTTGTCATAGAGACCACACAAGTGAGAGGCTGACAGCTTGTACTTCTGAACTTTCAATCTTTGACTGTCCAGCACTGAGTTGTCCTTCAACGTAACTGTGGTTTGTTTTGGTTTACACAGCAGTTGCATATATGGCTACCCCCCTTCCTTTGGAAATGGAATGGGGAAAAGTAGTGTTTAGTGAAACAGAGAAAAACAAATCTCAGTGTACCACATGGGCTTTGGTTCTGTGTATTCTTCCATCATTCATCCCAACACACCATCTAGCCCGGGAATACCACTGCAAGAACAGTTCCTGTGGTTCCCTGTCTGGGATGACTGCAAATTTAACAGCTTCATACAGATTTATGCAGGCACTCGCATTTTTCTTCAAAAACCTCTGTAAGGACATGTTACATTTATGACCCAAATCTTTTAATATACATTTATACTGTAGACTTCATCTAAGCCATCTGAAGCTATTACTATTTCATATGTTGCTTCAATAATCTGCAGTCAGTCTGTAGCAGATTTCTGGGAATGAGATTTGGAAAACAACCTACTTCTGCGTTGCACTGGTCTCTTTCTGTTGATATCTTGGACCATCTTAGCAGTATTTCTAAATATGAAAAAAATATTAATCTGCAGATTAAATACTAAGACCTACTTTGAGCTTAGTTGTGCTAGAATAAATCAGGTAGGCTGAAGAACTGCTCTGTATCTATACCATGTAATTCAGATCAGTGTTTGTCCAGCTCTGATTCTCTTCTGTTGGAACTAAAGCTACTGTATTTTCTCTGACAGGATAACAATGATGTTCATGACAAGCTGTCACAGGCAATTTCAAAGACCTTTTTTTTTTTCTTTTACAGCCTTTGCTCTTCTCACAAATGAAATAAGAATAAAGACCAGACTTTGCTGCTCTTACAATGTAAATATCTGAGGAGTAAATGCTCTTCAGCACATGAGGCAGGATCAGAAGTCAGCCCAGAAACAAACCAATATAAGAGGACCCAGAGATCTTGGGATGCAAGGTTCACTTTTTTTTTTTCTTGTCCATCATACAGAGGTGCCATGGAAGCCCATGAACACCCTCTGTTCTTGCAGGCTCGTATGTAAGTGCATGATAGGGTATAATGGCTACAATGGTGTGAGTGCAGAAGAGCTTTAACTATGAACGAAGTGGTTTCGTGGGGAGTTAAAGCTGACCCAACAGAGCTGCAGCAGTTTCCCCTTATTTAATTATTATTTACTAATTAACTATTACACACAGTACAGGTGTGACTCTGTGGGGAGCAGATCTCAATACAAGCAGAAAAAGGGGTCTGTGATCAAAGCCTGCATCTGTTAAGTTCTTGAGGTCAGGGGCTGTCTTTATACTTCACACTTACACAATGTTCAGTACAAAAGAACTTCAATCACTGGCTGGGGCCTCCAGGTAGAGCAGCAGCATGAATAACAAATGGTAACAGCAGTCAAGCAGTGTAGGGGTTAACTCCTAGCTGCAAATACCAGGGTCAAGGTTGCAAAGTAAAATGAGGAAGTTCCATAGCTGTTGGTGCAGGAGGATTATTTTCTGCAGTAATTGTTGTGGTAATCTTTATTTTTTCTTCCCTTCAGCTTTTTTAATGGGAAATCCTAAAAGCTAATTCTTTGAAGCTGGAGACTTGGCAGAAAGACAGCAGAAAATGTTGCCCCATTCCCATCCAAGCGGTTTCTCAGGAAACAGCCATAGGAGTCCTTTGTGCTCAAGAAATGACTGAACTTACTACATTAAATCCGAAAGTAAGAATCCTGGAATGAAATAAAGACAACTCCCTTGTTGCCTGACGGCTGGGAACACTGAGCACCTGTGTGCTAATGATCATGAATTTACACTGCTTGACTAAAGAGGAGAGGTGAAAACATGGTCAGCCCATCCATATGATACGAGAGCCATCCTTCCATTTGTCAGGCAGACATCTTTTCTTAATTCTGAGGGTGAAACTGCAGGAGATTTTCAGCAGCTGCTCTCTCATCTTCTTTTTCCACAAAAGAGTCTTCTCGTAATCACACAGTGACATGTAACTGCTCTGAGGAAAACTGGCAATGGTGCAGCACTGAGAAAGTCCTTGAAGTTATTTGCTGATAGGAGTGCTCAGGTTTCCTAATCTCAACTCCTGCTCTAACATTAATTACTGCAATGTTCTCTTTAATGGGCCCAACAAATATTAAAAAACAGATGGGAAGTAATACTGATGCTGTGTTTCATTTTGGAAAACAATCATCGTCATCATCAGGAAAAACAGTTCAAACTAGTCAGGAGAACCAAAAGTTCAAGTAAAGTAAAAAGTCTTCCTAAAACAAAGGAGCACAGGCGAAGCTGACAAGTTCTGTAGAGCTGATGTTTTACATCGAAGTTTTCTGTTCAGTGTGGTTGGCCCCTTTTGGCCACCTAGGATGCAAATCACAGAAGCAGGTACCTAATTATTTTTGAAAATGGGGTAGACTGCCAGAGACTTGTCAGTGAAAAACTGCACCTAGGGTTGCGTCTGACTTGGCTGGGTACTTTGTAATTGCTCCCAACTGCCCCCAGAGCAATTCAGTTCTGCTGGTCACCAACTTGTCTCTGCCTTTCCCTTGGTCTCAGAGAGCAGGAAACAGCACCAGTTCTTCCCACTAAAGCATACCTCCTGCTAAGTACATCCCCACCTCCACCTGTATTCCCACAACTACTCTTTCTACTGCCTGAGTGCTCCCAAAGAGCTAGAGGAGCTAGAGACATCTAACAGGAATATGGATGGTGAGTTAAGATGAATTACTCTGGGTTTATGCCTCTGAATATGAACTGGCCTGCCATGCTTGCCTTCCTCTGCAAGAAGGAAGGGCCAGACATAACACTCTTTCATAGAATCATAGAATCATTAATGTTGGAAGAGACTTTGAGGATCATCTAGTACAACTGTCCCCCTACTACCTATTACCCACTGAACGATGTCCCTAAGTACCACATCCAATCTTTCTTTAAACACCCCTAGGGATGGTGATTCCACCACCTCCCTGGGCAACCTGTTCCAATGCCCGACCACCCTTTCTGAGAAGAAATTTCTCCTAATCTCCAACCTGAAATTTCTCCTAATCTTCTGCTCTGTGTTGTAGCTCATGGTAGGAGTTGTTGCTCAAGGGGTAAGGTAGTGCCCTGTACCTCTGCACACCAGTCGGGCCTGACATCTCACCCAGCATCCCGCTCATCCATGGCAGGTGGGGAGACCTGGCTGGGAAGTGGGAAGCAGAAGGTCAGGGACATGGGGGCAGTCAGGAGAACCTGCAGGGTAGCATCAGCACAGATCAGTTAACAGCAATCAAGTGTTGCCATTTTGTAAACTTATGAAAATGAGGTTGGTGGGCTATATGCAGTATCCTAAGGACTAACGATGGACTCTGCCCACTGTACTTAAGGGAAGTTCATGAGCATTTGAAGACCTGATTAGTCCAAGTAAGTTCATGTCGCATTCCCTAATGTCACTTTCTAAACTTTCGTAACATGATAAAGATCTGATGATCTCATCAGAAATTTGAGGGGGCAGGATGTCTTCAAGAACCCAAAGGACAGGTTAAACACTGAAGACTTAAGGAAATTGTAAACTCTTGCCCATCTTTTCCACCATAAAGCCATTAGATTTTAATCAAAATTTTTAGAATCATTGCATTGCTTCCTTACCCATGAGAAAGCAAGAAATCTAAACCTTATTGTCCAGCTAGCAGACAGAGTTTTTGCCAACATTTTTTCTTTAAGCCCACTAAATGTGCATCTACCCGTGTTTTTTGTGCACCCCCACAAAATTTCACAATCCTATTTGAAAGGTGTTCTAGGTCACCGTCCTAGTTGAAATACCACCCCAGTATCTGAACTTGGGGCCTCTTCACAGGGAGCAAAGCTGGTGTTAAATATCTTCCCTCTGCCCTAAAACAAGACATTAGTCTTGCCCAATGAAGAAGCTGAATGACTAATCTCCAGTTTCTGTGACCTGCCATCACATCACATCAATCACATATATCACATCTACATGTATGTGGTTGTGAAATTGTACTTGTTTAGTCTCAGTTTCAGAAAATTTTATAAGGAATCAGGAGAACGCAAAGATTTAATTTGAAATATTTTTTTAATAACTATTGAAGCATTTACCCAACTTTATCAAAAGATTTAATAGGCTGAAAGAAAATAAAGCTGACAGTTATTTACATGTAAAAAAAATTTCCGTTATTCCACAGCACAATTTCCTCACCTAAGATTATCAAACCATCTTGCCTGTTAGCATCAGTTGTGGAACCTCTGATGTTCTTGGATATTTGTCAACTGCTATTTAAATATGGTTGGAGATATGAGCTCAAGTTTATTTTCTTCACACCTATGATAAAATACATTTCATCCAGTCTCATGTCGTTGTTTAAGTATTTGTTATAAGTCTCTAAATCTTGGTTCTTACAGCTTTTACTAAAACCATTTGGGCATGTGTTTGGGTTTGCGTGGCAAGGTTTTGGTAGCAGGAGGGTGTACAGAGGTTACTTCTGTGAGAAGCTGCTGGAAGCTTCCCCTGTGTCTGATAGGGCCAATGCCAGCCGGCTCCAAGATGGACCCACCGCTGGTCAAGGCTGTGCCCGTCAGCCATGGTGGTAGCACCTCTGGGATAACAGAG
This sequence comes from Psophia crepitans, assembly GCA_013399095.1. Taxonomy (NCBI): domain Eukaryota; kingdom Metazoa; phylum Chordata; class Aves; order Gruiformes; family Psophiidae; genus Psophia; species Psophia crepitans. The sequence continues at coordinate 321,338 of VWZZ01000586.1, forward strand.
TTAAGAAGGGGGAAAAGTACACCAGAAGCAATTGCAGCCAGAGAGAAGAATGAGAGGATGTAAGAAGAACAACTCTGTAGACACTGAGGTCACTGCAGGAGGAGGGGGAAGGTGCTCAAGGTGCAGGAGCAGAGATTGCCCTGTAGCCCATGGAGAAGACCATGGCGAGGCAGGACTGTCCCCCTGCAGCCCATGGAGGAAGGATGATGGGTAGGACCTCATGTGGAGCAGGTGAAGACACCTTGAAGGAGGTTGTGACCCTGTGGGAAGCACACACTAAAGCACGCTCGTGGCAGGATCTGTGACCCCATTGAGAGAGGAGCCCATGCTGGAGCAGGTTTGTTGGCAGAAGTTGTGATCCTGTGGGGGGACCCATGCTGGAGCAGTCTGTTCCTGAAGGTCTGCACCTCATGGGAGGGACCCCACGCTCGAGCAGGGGCAGAGTGTGAGGAGTCCTCCCCCTGTGGAGGAAGGAGCAGCTGAGACAAGGTGTGATGAACTGACTGTAACCCCCATCCCTGTCCCCCTGTGCCACTGGAGGGGGAGGAAGGAGAGAAATGGGGAGTGAAGCTGAGCCTGACAAGAAGGGGGGGGTGGGGGTGGGTGGAGGCGTTTTAAGACTTGGTTTTATTTCTCATACTCTGTTCTGCTTGGTAATGAATTACATTAATTTTCCCGAGCTGAGCCTGTTCTGGCCATGACGGTAGTGGGTGAGTGATCTCTCCCTGTCCTCATCTCGACCCAGGGGCCTTTCACTCTATTTTCTCTCCCCTTTCCTGCTGAGGAGGGCAGTGACAGAGTGGCTTTGGTGGGCTCCTGGCCTCCAGCCTGGGTCAGCCCTCAGCAAGATGTGATGGCGGAGCAGAGGAACCACTGACCTAGGATGCAAAACTCTTGTATTTTTAGCCCCCAGCAGTATTTACACAGAGGCTAAAATCTAGAGCTGTTTTCTCATTCACAGAGGGTCTTCTCCCAGTGCAGACATGAGTCATGTTGGCAGCAGATCACTCAAGAACTCCCTGAGAGGGTCCTAACTTGATTTGTGTAAATGATTTTCACAGCCTTACACCACAACTGAAGTTACATCAATGAGAGGGGTCATAAAATCTGGGAAACACTGAATATGGTACCATGAGTGAATACTCTCATTGGAGAACAGGTAGACCCCAAAATCTTGGCTGGTCTGAGACATATCCTTCCTGTGGAAATGAGACCTCTCTGCAATAGGAGTTTTAAGTTATGCCGCTAGGAGGGTTGTCCTCTTGGACAACTAGGTCTTCTTCTGTTTGCATCCCTCCGAACTTCTTCAGCTGCCTCAGTAGCTGAGCGATGACACTGAAGTCTTCTCACAAAGTGGCTGACTTAAAGAGCATAAGCAGCCAGGGTGCTGTGCTCCATGCTACCTCTCCTGTGCTTCCATCAAAAGCCTAATGAGCTGGGTGGCTGGAAGGGACACCCTCATGGTCACCTGTGCAGGTCTGCAGAGATCAATGGAATCAGCCGAGGCAGCAAAATGTCACGATCAAACTGTATGCTTTTGCTACTCAGCACTGTGTCATTTACCCCCAGCAAATGTAAATAAAGGAGAGAGGCTGAGAGGAAGGAAATAAATTAGGCAGTGAATAATCCCTTCTATTTCAAGGACAATAAAGTCTTTCCCCTTCACCTCCCTTAATAGGCTTAGTTTGGTCCAAATCTTTTTTGAGAATCAGAAATTTTTTTTCATGATCATTTTATTTTATCCCAGCAAAGCTGAAACATTTCCTTGCTCATTTTTATTTATATAATGTCTTCTTCAAATTTATTTATATTGAGAGATGCACTTCATACATACACCAGGCACCCAGACATGCATCAAGTTCTCATGCCTTTCAAGGTATACATTTTTATATAAAAACTGATTACATAGCAAGTTAAGCCTGTAATGTGAAATTGCTTGAGCTTGCAGATCCTAATTTTGAGATCCATTCATGAAAAAACCTATCTTACTCCACACAATACCCTTTTTCCTGAAAATGCTCACCTAGTATTCTCCCTTAGTGTAGAACTGCTCAACTTGTTTTATTTTTAGACAGTGAATAGCTCTTTATCAAAGCAAATTATTTGGTAATATAAGGCAGCAAACAATGGATTAAATGGAAGTATGAATAATCTAAAGTGGATGTGGAGAAAGGCTTGAAAAATGAGCCTATTCCTTATGCCAGCTAGGTCTGTGTGTGGTCGCTCTGCTCTATTTCTTTCCTCCTGTTGGTGAGAGGCTCTGACAACCTTTTTAGTGATAAATATCCATGTAAACCAGTGTGTCATCATCATGCATAGGCTCCAGTTCCTTTCCCATACTGCCATACCGCGCACCCTGTACGGCAATTTCATTTTGTCATTCTGCACTGTGTCTGAGACATAATCCCTTTCTGTGGAAGTTTATCAGCCTTTGCAGGCTGACTCGAGGAGCCTTTTGGCGAGTTTTGGTTCTATGCTAGCTCTGATGATACAGTAATGCTATACAAAGCATTTTTCTGGTATCTTCTGATCAAGCACAGCTAATTAGCTACAAGCTGGAAAAGCATTACAGTAATAAAACGGCTATTCAAGATGAAATAAGAAAAACCCCGCCGACCAACCCTATTTCTTATAACATCTACCATTGCCACATTTCTTCCAGTATCTTGTTCAATGCTTCATATTTTCATACGTATAATTTCTGTTTATTTTACCCTAAACATAGAAACTTTTTGCATGGATTTTTTCACTGGCCTTGTCCATTCCCAAGTATGTCTTTAGACACACATAAGAAACAATCAGTGGATGTTCCACTGGCTATATGCTCATTTTCATGTAAATGTAGCTCCCAACTGCCTGAATACGTTAATTAAACTGAGAGCAAACTCAGAAGCCAAAAGCTAGTTAATGAACTTCAGCTTCATTCAATACATGGGAATATTGGAAAAGCACTTACAGACATCACAAGTTGTCAAAACAGTGACAAAATAAGCCTTGGAATCTTGATACATAATCTTTCTCATGAGAAAGAGACCTATTGTTAGTGGATACTATCCCCTCAATTTACACCATGAGGCTTTCCTCATTCATTTCCTCTTTTCAAAGCCTTTCCCAGTGTCAAATGAGTATCTTTTCCTTCTCGCTCTTCGTTCTAATTGTCTCAGGCAGTGTTTTCTGCAGCTTTCAGCTTGCTCTGTCTAGCAGCGATGGAAATTACACAGTCTTAACTTTTCTGACTTTCCTACCGTGTCTCACTCTCCAAACCTTTGAATAAAAGAAAACCTGAAAGGTCTCCTTACAGAGAATTGATCGACTGCAGCTTTATCAAATAGCAACACGTGGATGGTTCTGGGGAGGACGGGGGAGACCGGGCTAGCACAATGAAACAGTTAAAATACAAACAGAATAATGAGGAAACACTTCCAAGCTTCATAGTAGCTAGAGCAAAAAAAGGCATCAAAAAACAGACTGCAGCGTACCTGAAGAAAGAATAATTCCCTTAGGGTCATCTACTGTGATTATCCAGTGACTCTCCCCAGCAAAAAATTTTGCATATTGTGAGAAAATATTAAAAAAGCGGTTGCATTCCCTTGATAGTTCATACAGTAGGCAGGTGTTTTGTAACTGTCCTCATTAATAGTTTTCTTTCTCTCACCTTTTTTTAGCACTGTCATACAAAAAGAAAACTTCCTGCAAATTAGCAAAAGGTTTATTTTGCTCAAACATTTCAGGTATGATAAATTATGTATTTCAGAGTTTACAAGAGTCATGTAGCAGGGAACCAATCTCTGAGACTGATTTTGGGTTTGTAAGTTCTTGTGCTATTAAAATAAAAATGTTAGGTGTACAGTTACCTTATGGTCCAGCAAAGTAATGAATTTCCTGTTAAAACAAGGTGGAATTTTAATGAAGGAACTACCTGTGCATTCGTAACTGTCTATAGCAGTGAATGACCAGCCATAGGCTTGGAAGCTAGGAATTCCTCTGTTTTAAGCTTGCCACTGGTTTCACAAACAAGCCACAATAGTTCATAGTTTTAAAAACAGAGGCTCACTGGTCTGCATATTTTCAAAACCAGCTTGTGCAGCTCTTGATTTGTGGAAACTAGATACATACTGAAGTTGATGGTAATTACGGGTTCTCAACAACTTTGATGAATAAGCTATTTGTTTATGTACATAAATCTGATTACAGAAATTTAAATATAGGCCTTCAGGTCCAGAAACTCTGGACTTAGTTTTCCTCTAAAGAATAGTTTTGAAAAAGAAAAAAAGAAATTAAAAAAGTACACAAAATCTAGCAGAAATAAAGAAAGCGGAAAAAAGAGAGTTGAACTGGAAATAGACACGTTACTGATGCTGAAAAAAGCAATAACTTTCCAGCAGTAAGTGCAGTAGAGACAGATCACAGGTAAACACACGCTGTACATGAGATTCATCAGGTAATGATGGTACACATAATTGGAAGAATAATAACATCAGTCCAATTCAAGATTCCTTGGCCCAGCAGTTTGGTGTCAGACACATTCTAGACATCTCCCAGTGCTGATCACAGCTCTGTGTGTTTGCGTATGTCATTACTGAATTTGCATTTACATATTAATAAGTACGTATGTAATAACATGCAAAACTATCATTTATACTTGCAAGTATATTTTAAAAGGGCTCTTCATCAAGTAATTCTTAGTGTGAAAATATAATGGTGGTAGATATTTAGATTTCAAATATTCAGGGAGTTTTGGTCTTTATAGTCTCTAAATAAGATAACGACAAACAAAAGATAAAACTACGTTGTTGCCCATGAACAGAAGGAGATCGTGAATCCCTGACCAATGTCCCTGACAAACCAGAGGGTTCATTTTAGGAATTGCATTCACCTGACGAGAGTAACTGGTACATGCTCTACAGTGTAAATTAATCACATACAAGATGTTGCAAAGACATACTGTCCCCGTAAGTGCTTTCTGACTGCTAATGACGTACCTTCCCATCTCTGTGGATCAGCTAGACAGTAAATTGTGTGCATACTCTATGATCCTGCCTGCTTAGCTCTTATGGCTGCTCAGGTACCAAAGAGCAAGCCTATTGCTCTTTCCAAACGGACCGATGACAGCATGACAATCTTGGCCAGCATCCCTTTTCTCAGTAAGGGCAATTTCTACTGCCCGTATGTGGTAGAGATGTAATTACAGCGAGCACCCAATTCCCCAGCGTGGTTGCACAGCCTGCATTTGCACACTCAGATCTGACCTTCGGTCCTGTGCCAAGCACTGACACAACATCGCGTGTGTTGGTGGTGTGTCTGGGTGGTGTGTCGGCTCTCTTGTGCTGAGCAAAGCAAGGACAAAATCAGGCTTCTGCTGCCTAGTGACACAGTGTGGAAAACACTGCTATACAATGTCAAGCCTCTCTTTTTAACCTTTCTACCATATTAAAGCACTACATGTGCTTAATAAGTTAAATAAAAGCAAATATTTGGTGGTTAGAAAACTGCAGATGGCACTACCTGGGTTAGTATTGATGGATTAATGGCTTTACATGTCAGTAAAGCAGCCTGACTAAATAGTTGAGTGGAAACTGACACGTTTTTACAAAGCAGTTTTTAAGGTTGACTTGTAGGGATTTTCTTGTCAGTCTGTAATGAGCTCCACTAGACTTATTTTTTTTCAATTAGAATACGAACAATTTGATAAGACTGAAACTTGCCCATTTCCCAGTTTTCTCAAGAAACTGGATTTTCCTGGGGAGCACCAAAAGATTGCCAAACCAGGCTCTGAGCAAACTCCGTGTAACTTCACGTGATGCTTACACAAAATCAGGATGATAGTCCTTAGCAAACTCACATCCCATGACAAACTTGTTTCTCGGGCCAATCAAATAGAGGGGACTTTTAACAAAGGCCATAAAATAATTAACAGTGGTCATCAGGTAACTGTATTACAAAAGTGGTGATAGATTAACAGCTCAAATTTTTGCAGCCCTTATGGGGTTTAGTACATGCCATGCGTAGTCTCTCTCCCTGCTGTACTCTTGCAGTGAGACACAAACTGTCAGTGGTTTGGGCTGAATTAACAGAAAACAAACAATAGGCATAAGTAACAATAAAACAGTGTTGTCAGTTTTTAGAAGAATTTGCCTAGAGGTGTAGTGGAGTCAAGAGCAGATGCCTTAGCTCAAAAAGAAGCTAGAGACTTGACGAAAAATGATTGGATGCTGCAAAACAGTTTATGTCATAGAGACACAGTGGTGTCAGGAGAAGCCTGACTAAGTAATCATTTTGCTTCATGTCACCTTGAATTTGATCGATCTCTCAATTTCAGCTGAAGTTAGGTAAATTAGAAAGGAATTGTAACCTCTTTAAATGTCAGAGAAGTGAAGCTAATCCCCTTTCTGGGGCTCTAATTGCAGTTCTTAAGTTTTTCTTGTAAGTTGCTTTGGAATTGTCCACATATATCTCATGAGAAAATCAGTCCTAAGAGCTATAGTCCCCCAAACACACCCAGAAACATGTTCTGCTGTTCACAAAATCTTGGCAAATGTTCCTCTTCTCTTTGCTCCTAAATAACTCAAAAGAGGGAGGAAACAGGTGGAAACAGCTGCAGGAGACAGTCCCCTGAGCTAAAGATGCTGGTAAATACCCACCCTGCCTTTTTCCTCTTCCTTCTGTGCTAAATTTTGCTTGCTGGGTTCTGAGGATTAGTGCCAGAGTATACATTAGCAGCATACTTGTCCTTCTATCCTCTTCTCAGATTTATAAGCTGAAGCCACCACAGGGAAAACACTTGGATGTTGGCATTTTTGGACTAACCCTGGCACACATCCTGCTTAAAAGGTGATTTGTATTTTACTAATTAATTCATCAGTGGTAAATGTGCTTTAATGACAAATTTTTTGGATGAGCTTCAGAGTCTCATTAGTCTTAATCATATTAACCTAATACAGTTATTTATATCAGGCAGAACAAAGTGCAACACTTCACCACAGGATGTTCTTCTTTAAAGATAATACCAGTGTGGGAATTAAAGGAACTTGTAATACTTCTTGCTGGTTGAGCTGTATGGAATGATAATGTCAGACTAAGACAAATTCACCATCCTTGTTCTGTAAGGGTTTCCAGGGAAAAAAAATCAACATGCTGATGAAGTGGTTTGTCCTTACAATTTCTTAAAGTCAGACAACATGGACATTACATTCTCATATAAAAATTTGTACAGGTCCTTACAGATGGTTGAAGATGCTAAGTAGATAATGCATCTCATAATGTTTAGTTTGCTTGAGTTTGGATCTTTCAGATGTCTAAGTGATTTTGGTTTTCCAGATAGTAAAAGAAAGCTGGGATGGGGATAAAAAGAGTAAGAGTAAGCTCATTGTAGACAAAAAAGAATGAAAGCTGGCAGGAAACACCCAAGAGCAAACAAAGCCAAGCGTTAGGTTTTGTAAAAAACTGTCTCTCATTAGTAATGGATTCATTGCAAGTTGCTTGCCCAAACACATGACAGGCATAAACATATCATTTGTTCTTCATCTGTAATTTGTTCAGAAGCTGCTTCTCACTTAAACAAGGCATACTTAATTGTTAACCCTTAAATATCAAAGCTAGGATACAATTAAGCACTTTAATTAGGACTACTCTTAAGAAGTAAATGGAAGCTTCGAGTAAACAAGTTTGCAGCAGCTCAGTACTGATACAGTGTGCAGTGCTGTTTGCCATCAAACCTCATTTTCAAGCCGTTACATCTATGAAGTCCATAAGGTCTGTAACACAACTGTCTTTTAATTGTCCGTCATAGCGGTCTCATTTCATTGGGTGCTGCCGGTAAGTTCAAAGTGATTATTCCACTCCCTGCGACGCTTGCAGCCCTTAGGTTTGGCAAGCCGAAGGACTGAGGGCTGTCTTTGGGGCCTGCCTTTTATTTAGGTGCTGCCATTACACCAAAGCTTGGGTGAGTGTGTATGTGTGGCTTACTGATAAAAACCCAAAACATTCATATTTGGAACCTCAATTACAGGCTCAAATCCTTCTTTAACCTTCTAAATAAAATCCTAAAGCGTGAAAAGGAAAATGCAAATCGACAAGCTTGGCACTGCAGTTGCCATTCCAATGGAATTTAACATAGCATGGGTGTCTGGCTTTAAACACTTAGGACAGGTCTTTTAGTACCGGCAGGGCTTGAAATAACCAAAATAAGCATTAGACATTTGTATCCTTCCTATAGCTTTGAAAATCTCATCGCTAAGTTTGTAAGCCCTGGTCTAATATTTGTGAGACATCCAGGTGCCCAGAGGACAAACACCATTTAAATGTTTTGAAGTTCTAAAAATTAACTGATCAATTAGGAATAACACAAATGAAAATGACAATCACAAACACATGAAAATAATCTTCCTATGGTATAGCCTTCCTGGTTAGTCTTTCCTTGTTACAGATGCATAAATTTTTCATTTTTCCAGTTAAAGAAAAAAAAAAAGCCTATAAGACAATGCACTTCCCAAACAAAATTTATATTATTCTATCCATTTTTGGAAAAAGGAAGAAGCAAGAGACTGATTTTTCATAAGAAATACTGAGATGTGTAGTTGTTTGACTCTGTAGTACAGAAAGTGTTTAATATAGTTTTGCATGTGTTCAACGACATTTTTTGAAAGTTTTCCCCATTACATCTTCAGCAATGTCTAATGTTTCACCATCTCATTTTTTTTTTAATACAGTACTAGTGTTCTGTGTTTCATTTTAGCAGGCCAAGAGACAGAGGGATAAGTGAAAGGTAGAACTGACACAAACCTTCAGGCAAGATGATTAAAACAGAGCAAAATAATGGACTAGTAAATCTGCATTCAAGACTAATACGACATGTCTGTTCTTTAACCCAGCACGATTGTCAGAGGTCTAATTATCATTGGAGTCTTTACTCTTTAGCTGGATCCTCAAACAGATTTGCAGGGAGAGTGCTTCTGAGTCTTGAACAAGAGAAGGTTTTGAATAAGTTAGTTCATCACCGACTCCTAAAGTGTGATTTTCCACTCATCTTGTCCAAGGCTGCACTCATTCTCATGATGAAATGCCATGGGAACAAAGTCATGCTGCCTACCGTGCCAGTTGCTAATCTAAAACGATGAAAGATGAATTAAAGAGATAACACAGAGACTGCGATCTTCTGCTTCTTTCATCTTGACGTCCAGAGTTACCCTCACTCTGAAGGGCACCATCACCCTGGTCAGACTGCCCATGTTCTCTAAGGTTTTTCATGTTTGGAAGGCAATGACCTGTGTGAAATGGGATCAAATCCACCTGCTGTGTGTCGAGCGGAGAGGAAGGAGGAGCGAACTTCCCACCCCGGGGACACACTCTCTATACGGCCCAGAGACACAGGCCAACGTGTTCTCTAAAGGACAGGAGAAGGTTGAAAGCTTGGTTCAGTGCCAAACTTTCAGGAGACCAAGCAGAAAGCGTATAGAGTCACGGCTTGCTTTCCTCCCACCAGCTCCCGCAGGGATGCTCAGCACGTTTAAGTTACCTGGATATCCCTGTTCCTCTCCCACAGCCCTTGCTGGGATGCAATACCTCCAGCTGGGCTGTCCCCAGCTAAGCACGGTGGCTAATTGCGGTACTGTATCCAGCCACGCAGTGTCTGCTGCAGGTCTCTGCGACATGCACACAACGCGGCCACGCAGGCGGAGGGAGAGCAGCCCGCTGCTTTGCAGAGGGAGCTATGCACTGGTTCAGGCAGCGAGCCCCAAACGTGAGCGGCCTGTTTCTGCAGAAATGACAATGCACAGGCACAGTGAACCTAAGCATTAATCTACAGAGCAGCAGCCCACAGCCAGTGACCTTTTATACCCAGACTTTCATGCCCTTGAGTGCAAGAGCTGGGTTTCTTTTTTTTGTGCTTGTTGTGCAAGAATTTGAAGTGAAACAAATGTGCTATTGGCCTGCACTAAGGCTTAGAAAAACAGCAGGAGGCTTAGAAACAATGGCAAGCAGCAGCCAGAGCAAGCTGCCCCCAGAGCCAAGCTCTTCTCTAACAGCATTCAGGGCAGTGGCTGTCCAAGCGCTCAAAAAGGATACTTACTTAGGAGAAGATAAAGGTATTTCACAGAAAAATCTGTTCACAGTGCTAGTGCTTATCTCTCACAAGCTTTTCCTGGCCTTCTGTTGCTATTTGTTTTGGTCACAAAGCCAGGGAAATGCTGTTGCTGCTTTTTATGTAACAAAGTTTTTTGAAATTCTGGCTTACGGGAGAGCACAGCGAGGAAGACACAAGCAGCTCAGGCACAGGCATTCAAGCATGATTTGCTTTCTTCCTATACGAAGCTTTCTGTGATGTGCCATGCCATGCTACGGATGTGGTTTTAATCATCGGACTGCTGGTAGGGAGAGGTGTAGTGAGAATCGGTCCTAGGAGGGCAGCTGTGTCACTGCCTTCTCGGTGAGCTTCTACCCACCTGGAGAGCTCCAGCATCTCAAAACCAAAAGGCAGACAACTGTAACAAGCCCAAGCCCCAGATGACCTGAGTCTGTTTCATGATATTCACGTCTCTGAATCCACGCTTTGCTGGACAGTCATCAGCTGAATGATGACAGTGTTTCTAAATGCACATCTGCTTTCTTCCCTCTCCTGGTGAGCTGGGTGGGTTGATGCAAGGGACAAAGGCAAACCTGGATGACCTCGAATGGGTCAGGCAGCAGGGACTCCCTAAGGGCATCAAGGCCAGCTTTCAGCAGTCTGGGAGTCCTCCAGTGCTGCCCCTGCAGGAGTCCAGTTGTCCATCAGGGTAGCTTCTATCTCCCTTTGGTAGTGACAGATGTGCAATATGGCATTAGTCAAGCAAGGATTTTTTTGTAGCCATCTTTTGTGCATTAGATTAAGTTTCTTTTTAATTTTGCAAACATCTCACTCATCTGCACTTTGTATCTGGACATCACGTCGCCTATCTCAGCAGGAGGTGACCAAACTGGCTCTGACCAGGGAATCCAGGGACATTTCTCCCTTTTCACCTCTACTCCTTTGGAAGAGAAAACAAAAAACATGCCCTTTCTCACACAATAAACCCTAACAATGGAAAACCTTTTAAAAAGAGCAACTTGAGAGTGCCCGCTATTTACAGAAATTGCAGTAGATAAGGCTCCACGGTTAAAACATCCAGAATGATTATAAAGCAAGACCTTTATCATCTCTGGTAGCAAAAAACCTAAATTTTCTGCTGTTTCTCTAGCAGAGTTTCTTGGTGCTGGGTGGCACTCTCGTCCAGAGTCTTCTCTGCTGCTATCTAATTGCGACTTGTAACCTTTGTGAATCATCGCCACCAGTCTCACTGAGGCCCGCGGCTTAGTAGCGTTCAAAAAGTAATTAAACATTTATGTAGGTAATTAGACCATCCACAGCTACATTAGATAGGTTAAAATTGTGATTAGGGGTAACTCTTCTTGCTTTCAGGCATGTTAAAGCTAGCTTCTAGCCTCGATCCGCCTGATGGCTGATCTGAGTGTTTGTGCAGGCAAACAGGTGGGATGGTTGAGGCCCTAGTTTGAAAACCAGTCCTTAATGACTGTGCTGCTGTGTTTCACTCAGGCACTCTCAGCTCAGTTTTCATGATGCGTTTCACAGCTTCTGGCTCCAAGATTGTTATCAATAGCCCAGATGCTGCCTTGAAGCTGAGAGGGAAAAGTAATGAGTCTTTCAGACAGACTGTCCACAACAGGCCATGTTCTGATCATCAGGCTCACTGATGCAAACTGAAACAACTCAACAGGCTTTAAAATTCAGAATTATTTGGCTTCACAGACAGGTAGATGAGATCCGACCCTGACTGAACGGATACGGTCCTTGGGAGGGCTGAGGATTCAGAGCTTGGGGCTGAGAGGACCGTGCTCTACCACAGGACTGCAGAATCCCTCTCCCACAGCTGCCAGCAAAGTTTTCTCTTTAGACCCACAGTCCTTTGCCATCCTAATGGGCACATTCAGGCTGCATGATAAAGAGTTTTTCTTCATGGGAAAACAGCATTCTGTTTGTGAACTTACAGGGGATTGTTTGCTACATTTACTGTGGAGGTGAACAGTTCACTGGAGCTTTCATGCTCACCCAAACTCACCCACATGGTATTACACGGATTACTAGCAGCAATTCTTATTTTTTTAATTGTGTATGCACAACCCAGGCATTAGACATTCTGCTATAAATCTGAGACTGAGCAGAGAGGCGACATTTTTTAAATTCATGGTGGGAAAGGTCAGAAAAAGTGGAGCATTTTTCACGGAGAGGATTCAGACTGACTGTAAAACAGAAAAGAAATAAAACTGTTTCCTTTTTTTCCTCCCTCATCTCTGTGTGCTATAAACCTAAGGAAATGCTGAGTCTTATTCATTTTTTTATGGCTTTGTAGTTCAAGAAGTAGGAACCCATTTGACTCTCATATATGGGGGGGAAAAATAATTTCTAAACTTGTCACCATTCTTTCCTGTCTTTTGTGTTTGCAGCTAAGGCACACTGCCAGCTTTGTGCCCATGGTTTTCAGCACTTTATCAAGAAAGACAAATATGCAGATTTCTATAGAAAGCAAACATGGCTTTTGGTCACATCTGTGTAAATCCAGTTATAAGTCCAGAGAGGTAAACATCAGAACTCCAGCTTTTCACCACTGTAAATGACACCAGAAACTGAGTCGTGCGAACCTACTTGAGAGAGTGATTTATGTAGAAGATCGTTTGATGTCACCTTTCTTTTCCTCCCCACAACCTACATGTGTGCCTGTGGACTTATAAAGCCCTGACGGAAGGAGCAGAGACTGCCTGACAGCTTGCGAGGAGACCCTCTGCAGCGGCACATCCAGCTCGGCCAGCGAAATCTATCTGTGTGGCACCCGTTAGTTACGCACAGCGGGACTGTCCATCATCCCGTGTGGTAGCTCTGCATTTCCATAGCACACTGCAGCGCAAGCAGAGGAGAAATTACTCTCTAACTATGAGACAGTGAATGAGAAATTTCTGTCCCTGTTTACGCTGTCAGACCACCATCCGGGATGCTATACATCAGCCGGAGAGGGGGAAGGGAATGCACTTCATTTCACAGGCAGCTGCCAGATCTTACTCCTCAAAACAAGCTCTCAAGCATTTATCTTAGCTTTCTACCTCTTAAGATCTTGTAAAATATTGTTACTGAGTAGACAAATATTCAGAGGAATGTGGAGCACCTCGTGCCATTTAAAAGGGAAAATCACGGCATGGTGTAAAGAGCGATTGTGGCAAAACAAAGAGCGTAGAGTGTCTATAGATTTTGTGATGTGATGCCCAGATCACAGATTGATAGACAGAAATTTCCACTGCTGAACTGCAGCAAAAGATCCTTGGGAATGCTTGGATTGGCTGCTCTAGCATGAGGAGCAGAAGGAAAAAAATAATGTTAAACACATGGAAATGTAACAGAAAAAAACAAACCCAGGTGCCTGTGGTTGGAGTAACTTTAGCTTAATATCATAATAATTGCAATGAAATTTGGAAGTGCGACTGCATATGGTTTTATCAGGAGAGGGAAGGTAGTATTCCTCTTGAAGACCTCCACCATATCTCTCCTACATGACCATCCAAACAAACCCAAAATTTTGTCCATCCCACTGAACCATTGTCTTTTCCATGTTACACTGATCTTCACTGGTTTCTGTAGGTCAGTCCCTCTGAATCACCTCATACTTTTTCCTGATCACAGCAAACTGTGGCTGCAGCTCCTGGGACAAGCAGAGACTCATCATGCTACTGTGTCATCTCCAAAAAAGGACACCAACTGCTTTTTCTCTTTGTGACCTGACCAAAGAAGCCTGAAAAACTTATGACTTCTTGCTCCATTTCCTGTGTCAAGTGAGTCATGGTTTCGATGTCACTTAGATACCTCACTGCAGCTGAGTGATTATTCGATCCAAAAAATTAAGCCATTAAGCCAGCCCTTGTTACTGCTATGTATACTCTGAAATTCATGTGAGCGCTGCACTATTTGGCTAGACCTCTCTTTTGGGTTTTTGTGGCAAGGTTTTAGTAGTGGGAGGGTACAGGGGTGGCAGGTTCTGCAAGAAGCTGCTAGAAGCTTCCCCTATGTCTGACAGAGCCAATGCCAGCCGGCTCCAAGACAGACCCACCACTGGCCAAGGCCGAGCACATTAGAGACAATGGTAGCGCCTCTGGGATAACATTTAAGAAGGGGAAAAAAACCCCCAACCTCAAAACCCCCCAAACTAGTAATTTTTGCAGCCAGAGAGAGAAGTGAGAAGATGTGAGGAATTCTTCAGACACAAAGTTCAGTGCAGAAGGAGGGGGAACAGGTGCTCCAGGCGCCAGAGCAGAGATTCCCCCGCAGCCCCTGGAGAAGACCATGGTGAGGCAGGCTGTCCCACTGCAGTCCATGGACGATGGTGGTGGAGGAGATAGCTACCTGAAGCCCAAGGAGGACCCCATGCCGGAGCAGGTGGAGGCACTTGAAGGAGGCTGTGACCCCGTGGGAAGCCCATGCTGGAGCAGGTTCCTGGCAGGACCTGCGGCCCCGTTACAGGGTCTGTTTTGCCCATGACGGTAGTGGGTGAGTGATCTCTCCCTGTCCTCCTCTCATCCCAGGGGCCTTTCACTCTATTTTCTCTTTCTTTTCTTGCTGAGGAGGGCACTGATAGAGCAGCTTTGGTGGGCACCTGGCCTCCAGTCATGGTCAACCCACCACAACCCCTATTTAAGATGATAGTATGGTTGCCTATCCTGAAGAAAGAAGCAGAGGTAGGATGGGAAGTAATTTAAGATGGTCATTATTTAGTGGAGAAGGGTAATCTGTCGTAAATTCAAAACAAAGCACCAGTATTTTGAGGCAATGTCTTGTTATCTGTCTTTCATTCACTCTCATGACATCTTTGCTGGGTTTCAGTGCATTACTATTAGGGGAAATAAAAATAGACCTATCAAGGAAGTACAACATTCCCATTTAGCACTGGGAACTGAAGCCCAGAAAAAATTATAAAGCTAAGCAATGTATATGCCCTTCTCTAGTCTTTTCTTTTGACCTGAAATGATGGTCAGAATGTGGTCTAGAATAAAATTTCTAAAAGCTGTGGAGGACATTACTGAGAAGGAGAACTTAGCTTCAAAGAAGTCTTTCTACTTTTAGCTCTTAGCTAATCCATATCTCATGAGCCAATGCAAACTCAGTTTGTTCAGGTATTTGAAGGAGACAGCATCTGTGTCACTGGGAATGTTAACTTCAGCAAAATCTCTGATTTTCTATCAGATAATCAAATGAACAAAATGACTAAAAAGAAACAGATTACAGAAGTGATCTTGATCCTGCTAACTGGTAATTGGTAATTGGAGTATAGCAATTCTAGCACACATAAAAGACAGCAAAAACTAATGAAATACAAAATGCTCTTACAGAAAAATTAAATGTTATGATCTTCTAAGCTATTTATTCTGTGACTGCTAAACAAGATGATATGAAGCTTTCACGTATGAAAGGACGCATGCAGCAGGAGCTAAAATGCTATAAATACCTAATCTGTATGATTCTTATAGGAACTATGAAGGTTTAACCAAAATTTTGAGAAAAGCTACTCAAATTTGTAACTATCCTTACATGTTCAAAGCATTGCAGGGGGGTTTCAGCTACACGATACCACGAAGGAAGAAGGCACCTGATGTAACTCACATGATGTTTTCCAAATGTAAATATTTGTGCCTGCTGATTTTGTTTTTCCTTCATATCTTCTCTAAGCTGTATAAATATACTACACCTAGAGTGCATCATTAGAATGTCTCTGTGTATTTCTTTTTATTTATCTGTGGATTTAGAACCAGCTCTCTTCTTGTGGCTTCTACTGTCACTAAAATCTCTTGATTGAAATCCAAATTCTTATTACATTGGTGGACATGGTTTCACTGAGGAAGCCAAGAACTAGACAAGTGTCAGCCTCATGAAACACCTCTTGACCACTGTGGATTATAAAGCATTAAGGAGGGATGCCTGTTCTCACTGACTTTGTCCCAGGCTCTTACTTTTATGCTGTATACAAGCTTCAGGATAGGTTAGAAATCAAGACAGTAAACTTGCTTAAATTATAGTAAAAATATTTGTGCAATCAAAGTGAAAAAATAGTCCAAGAAGTTCAAAAGCTTTTAACTTTGCAGATGTTTCTCAGTTGAGTTTTATTATGATGATTACGGACTCTTCTGACACATACACTAGGCACTTTGCAGTGCAGTCTTTCTCTCAAGGGACTGTAATCTAAAATCCAGAGAGTATCAGTTAATATGATCACTGAGGGCAGCGAGGCAGGTGTCAGGCATTTGGACTGAAGCTGCAGAATTGGGACCAATTTGAAACGCATCAGAAGCAACAGAGGGTGAAACAAAAGAAGAGAAATCCCTTCCTCCTCCTGGTCTCTTCCATATGTACAGAGCATGAAGAAGTTAGGAGCAGTGGAGCTTGAGTGAAAACAAAAACAAGATTGCACAGTCACTAAGGAAAGGCTAGCATCACGGAACAAAAACCAGTGTTGGTAAAATGGTGTCTTTATAAGTGTTACAACAAACAAGTGGTAATTTAGAAGACATATTTGTATTTGTATTTTGAAAATCCAACAGTGGGAGAATATTGAGTCAAACTGATAGGCAACATTTTTTCACTTGTACTGGACCATGAAATGCATTAATGCATTAGGGTGCACGAATGAAGAATCGCAATCTACTTACCAGGGATTTTTTAAAAGCAATTACTCTTTAAAAATTGTTAAGATATTTAACAGCATTTTCACACTAGGACAATGTTTTCCTAGTGAAAATGATCTGCCATATTTGCTTACTATGTACGTGTTAACCAGGAGCACAAGGGACATCTTTTGCTTTACAGAATCTGCCCAATAATGAAATTAATGCCTAATTGCATATGATTGATTTTATTGTCCCAAGCTACACAAGGCACTAAGGACAGACACAGCAGGCTGATCTTTATCGGTCTCCGCTGTGACTCTGGGCACTCCTATAATCATGCATGGACAGCCAGCTGTAGCTCAGTTACAGCTCAATTAGGTGTCACCGTTAATCTAAACTCAGAAAACAGGTTATCAGCTGTAGCAATTTTTAATGGTGAGATTTAATATAAAATACTTTAATTATATTGTGTTCTGGCGTATAAACTAATTAGCAACCACACACAGATACACACACACGTAGACAGCATAGAAAACACAAGAGGATTCACAGTATGTCATTCATGCATGTGAAAATAGCAGGTTTCTGTCCTTGGTTTGAGTGTATTACCGTGTTTTCAGTAGAAGTCACCTATTTCCCTTTTTCCTCTTGATTGTCAAACCTGTTCTCTGCAAGATGGGCAGTTCTACACCCCTTTTGCTGTAGCTACACTCTTTACCTCAGATGCTGTTTCTCAGAGCTGAGAGAAACGACACATCAGGTCTATGTCTCTGTCCACACTCTTTGGAACTACCATGACTCCGACCCAAAGAACAAGAAGCATCTGACATACAGAAGCACGTAATATCACCTGCGCTTTTGATGGATCGTTGTCTGGGGTATGTGGGGCCCCCTCTCTTCTGCACTGCTCTGTGGTGTGCTGCCAGATTCTCCAGCTGTACTCACAGATGCATCAGCCACCCATAGGGTGTTTCCCTGCCAAGAAAAGCAGACTGGAGAAAACTTTGTATGCCACCAGGGTTTGAGAGAGTTTAGCCAGAGACACGGGGAAACACTAGCGCTATGTTTAAAAAAAGTGTGAGAGATGTGAATGTCACTCAGCCAGACTGGTATACCTCAGATAAAAAGAAGTTGAAAAATCCCTCTTCTAGGAGCTTAATTAAATAAGTATAGCATTAAAGAACTCACCACATGCCCACGGTGAGTGTATAAACACACAAGGATATTTAAATATATATATGTATTTGCTCTGTAGTAAGAATGTTACCAAATATTTTTGAAACAGTGAAAAAACATATCAAGACCAACATCCCATTGATGTAATCTCTGACAAGTATTTACTACTAAATCCAATAAAGAGATGAATGAGAGAAATTTCCTGTCCATGTCTTGGTAGAGGTCAAATTACATAATGTAGAAGTCCCGTTTGGTCTTAAAATCTATGACTTGACCTCAGTAGGATTAGGGTGATTTACCTCACCCGAGGATCTGGCCCTTTGCCTTTGTTAGAGCTAAGTAAATAATTTGCCAGAAGGTGATTTTTTAATTTCAGCTCCCCTCCCCTCATGCTTGTGACAAGTCAGAAGACAGCTTGCTTCTTGCTGTGATTTATTCAGAGATACTCACCCTGTGAGTAAATCCTGGGCTGGCCCCACAATGCTGCATGGTAAGCATTTGCTAGTCAGAAGTGGACCAGAGTAGCTGGTCATTTAAATCACACAGTGAGCGCGGGTTACAAGCCCTTGGGGGAAGGAAGCTCACACGTGCTCTGCAGAGACTTTTTAGGGCAGAATAGCCATTTCTCAGAAGAGCTCCACTGTGCTGTCCATGCCGCAGCCTATGGCTACAGCCTGAAGTGGTTGAATTTCTGCACCCTTCCTGGGCCTGTCCCCGAGGAGCCAGGGCGGTGGCAGTAGGAGGTGACTGAGCAGAGGGAGGGGCTCGCTGGCTGCGGGCTGGGAGCCTGGGAGGAAGACAGGCAGTGGCCTGGGATGGGAGGAGGTCTTAAATTGATCCCTTCTTAAAGCGACTGAGGTGGCTTTAATGCAAACTCCTTACTCTACATCAAAGTGAGAATGGAGGGCATCATACCGAAGAGACCTGGTACACGCCTCTGGGAAGGCTGATTCTCCGTGACTGTGGCCATGGAATGAGCAGAAAATGAAGAGAAAGCATTAACGCGGGGGCAAAAGGAAGAAAGTTGTTTGCCAGACTTGTGCTCTGTACAGGTGTAAATGACCATGTAACAGCTCACAACAGTGAGGAACTGACGCACAAAGGTCATCAATAGATTAGAGGAACATGTCATTTCCTGGTAAAGTGAATTATGTCGATGTGTTTTTCTTGCACGCGTCAGGATTTTTTTCTTAATCTACATTCTGCCCGAATACTTTTTTTTTTCTGCTTTCTTGCCTTGACTTCAGTTCAATGTTTGTATTCTGCTTGCTGTTTCAGCTGGGAGTCTTGATGAAAGAGGTTTGCTCTCTTTGTGCGCACCCATACATGCACCCACAGAGACTACCACGCACACACGCCCTGGGACACAATAGTTTTACGCACAGGATGCTCTGCCTGAGGAGGGCAGGTCACACAGCCCTGGGCTTGGCAGCGTCAGCTTCAGGGGACATTTTAAGGAATAGGTTAGCTGCTATCAGTCAAAGTCAAGTATCCTGGAAAAGGAAATCATAGTCCCTAGTTTTGCATCAGGAAGGAATCTCCCATCCTGAGGAAGAAAGATTAGCTTAACTGCGTGTGCGATTGCTTAGGAACAACTTCCCAAATTACAATGCATGAAAAGATCCCAATTTAGTACATTATGGGAGTAAGAAGACAGGGCTGCATGCAGATTAAAGCTCACATTCATTATTGTTATTAAGTAGTCTAATTTTAGAAAAAAACCTATTTCACATGAATCAAAAGCACAGTGAAGTTAAAATACATTAAGCAGAAATTTGAATAATAAAGGTCATATCTGCTTATGTCTCAGAAATAATACAGTGTAATGACAATATTTGATTAAATATGAAAGTGTTCTGTGTTGACAGAGGTGGCAATTGAGTACATTTTCTTAATATCTTCATTGGATAAACACGCACACACATAAACATAGACAAACAATATGCACCTGACCCATTTTACAACAAAATTTGATGACACTTTCACTCTTGCAGTGATGGGTGATCCTGGTAGATAAGAATCTTGTACCCAACCTCTGTGAATATGAAAAGTCTTAATAAATTGGAAAATCTTGGGAATACTGACCTGGAAAATAAATAAAAACAAGAAAACAGAAGCAGTGGATAATATGGAAGTGAGTTCAATGCATAAGGAAGTTCCTGCTCAAAAAAATAGCAACACTGCACAATGAAAGAGGACACAATATTTCTTTATATTTCAGTCCAGAAATACCTTGAATCTTACCTTTGTAAGAACAATAATTAGGCTGTGCTTCCCCACCACCGAATCTCTCTTCACTCAAAGGTGACAATTTATTTAGGTTAACTAGAAATGAACTGGCTGAAGAAAAACTAAAGGCATTAACTGTACCCCACATACAACCTGTGCAGCAGGATTTCCATCAACTCATGCTCCTTTCCCTTGAGGTGTAACTCTTCAGAGAGGAGCTGCAAGTGGTCAGGCTAGTGTGAACAGGCACACACCACCAGTCAAAGGGTGAGGACATTTCCTCACTAGCCCTCCATTTTTTATTTTTCCTATCAAACTCTGTTTTCAGCTAAAATTTTGCCTGAGTTAGGAGAGTTCAGAGAGGCCACTGCAGTTCCACTGCAGCCAAACTGGCAAGGACTGGCATAACCAGGCACAACCATGCACGTGTAGCGCTGTGACACCTACTGTACAGATGCCCAGGCCTGGGGACAGGCAAGCTCTGTAGTGAAATCTTTTGGGAATGAGCTCGCTAGCCTGTATTCAAAGATTTTACATTGCCATTAGCTCCCAGAAAAGCAAGAAGCAGCAAAAACAATGGATTTATAGTCCTGCCTACAATGTGCATTTTCTGAAGCACCAGCATCCTTATTTCAACAGTGAATGTGAAGGTTCCTGGGGTTATTCTTCAGGGAAATAGGCATTGGTCACAGAAGCAGGGAACCAGGCCGCTTGCCTGACAGCTTACTCTGTTCTCAGTGTGATTATGATACTGCAAAGGGTCAGCACAGCCCTCCTTGGGTTTCAGTCCCTTGTCTGTAAAACACAAGCAATAATCACAATGTGTCCTTCCCATACTTTCCCTGCACTGCCTATTCAGATAGTCATCTCTGCCAAGCAATCTTTTACATATATTTTTAGAGAAATGAGCACAAAGGGTCCCTGATCTTGGCCATGGCTGTCTTAACATAAATAAAAATATTAGACTTGTAAAGATGCTCCTTCAGGTCTGTTCAGATAAACACTATGAAAGCAACTCCCAAAGGTGTTCAAGGTCGGGAATATTCTCTCCTTCTGCCAGATAAATTACTTTTTTTTTCCAATGTGAGTTCAAAATCTTTCATATACTCTCCATTTCATTACAGAAATTGTCTTTTTCTTTCTGCCTAATTAGAGAATGTTAAGACAAGCACTTTAAGATGGAAGGTATATACCTAATGCTTGTAACAAAGCCAATGGCTATTAGGGTTGGCTGATTAAAGAAGCCATAGTTCTCAATGATAAATGGCTTCAAGTCTGAGATAAGGCAAAGGCACTTCCAAAGAAATCTTTCATGTCATGGAAGAGGAAGCAAATTTGCGAGTGGACATTAAGGATTGTTATTGGATGCTCTTTATAACCAATGGTACAGGAAATTCATTACTTGTTTTTCGTCTGTACTCAATAAGTTAAATCAGCTGGATCTGATAGGAAATAGATGCGTGGGAGTTCGGCTGAAAATACTAAAACAAAAAAAAAGGAAGTATTGTTTCTACAGACAATGATGTCACAGTATGCTACCTGCGATGACTGTGAAAGCAAAAAGAGAAAACCAAATCCAGTGGCCAAACACTGCACTCATATTTCATGTAGTCATTGAAAATGTACTTTCTGTTACATTACCTTTGGAAGGAACATATATTTTACATTAAAAACAAAACAAAAAAACCCCAAACAAACAAACAAAAAAGCAACCAGAAATTTGATTTAAGCTAGCCTGTAATTTCAGATGTAAAGAGAGGACAGTCCAATGGTTATGATGACACTTACAAGTTGTAAGAAGTTAAAAACTCTGTTCCTAACATAAAAAGTAAAAATTCTGAGTCTGTGCTGGACTGGATCAGAAATTCTTCAGAGGCACAAATGAGAAGGAGTAGAAAAGGGCTTAGCTCAGAGACTATTTTTTTCCTATTTCATGCATCATTCATTTTCTCAAGAGAAATAGGTAGGAAATACAGGCCTGTGAATATTCACCTACTGTGAATAACTAGACAGAGAGTTAGCTTCTCCTCTACCTTGCATCATCATTTATACCTTGATAAAATGTGTCCAGGCCTGTGCACAAGACAAAAAAATTCAAGATCTCTGTTCATGCTAATGGGAGTATTTTATATATGCTTTGCAAAGGCTGAAAATGAGGCAAGAGATAACCAGTTCTTGCCATGAAAACTTCAAGTAGCAAAAAGTCCTGTAAACATCTAATTTCAACCATGCAGAATAAAAAGTTACAGAAATACTATTTATCCTGCTGATCCAGGTGTTGTGCCTTCTACCAGCTGCTCTCAGTGTTTGGGAGTGGGAAGAGGAGGTTTAACTTATCTGTTTCTCAGAGCTGCTTCTTCCAGAAGAGAAAAAAACCTATTCCATCAGATTCATCACTAATGGTAAGCACCAGGTTATCAGCTTTCCTTCAAACACCCTGTGAAAGAACAAATTTGAGATGTATCTGCTGTTTGGGAGAGTTTCTCAGATGATGAAAACAATGTTTATTTGAGTAACTTCATAGTGGTGTGCCTTCCTAGTGCCATCAGCGGGGTGGCCTCTTGCAGGGCTTGGGTGCTGCCGGGCCACTTCTTCAGTGGGTGCTGTGGCCCCCTCAGTTGAGGAGTTCCTGCCCTCGCCTAGAGAGGCAGGACCTGCCACCTTTTCCAGCTCCTTGTTTGGATCTGGGGACAGGGATGGCAAGGAAAGCTGAGACCCCCATGAATGGCCAAGGTGCCTCCAGAGGAGCTCCTTCATGACCAGCCCACAGGGCTACTGTAGAGGAGCCAGGTCATGAGCAGGAGTGCACCCTGGGAAGCAGCAGGGCAGGGGTTCAGATGGGGTAGCAGAAGATGGAGTTGAGGAGGCCCTCTATAGCCAACACCTTCCACCACCAGACCCCAGAACACACCCACATCTCCAGTTGCTGCCAGGGCAGCGAGGGCTCAGGGATCCCTGGAAAAGAGGATCTTCTCCCAGAACAGGGCCATGAAGATCCCCTATCAGGTCACTCTGGCCATGGCACCATGCTCTGTCAGAGATTTCTAAGAGATCAGTTTAACTTTGAGATCTCACTGACTGGAACTATTTCCAGTCCCACAATAACTTTTTCCAGAAAGTGACATATCCCTCAATATATAAAAAATCACGTCAGCCATCGTGAAAATGAAAGAAATTAAAATATTTGTTTCTGGCTGAAGCTTTCTGTTCACTCTTGGTGAGTTAAATGGAGACTTCGTTGAAGGAAAGCTTTGGCATGACGAGTGAAAAGGTGCTAATACCAACACTGGTCCATTACCTGGTAGAGCACTGGTGGAGACACTGTCTCCCAATCTGAAAGAAAGCATCTGCAGAAACATCACTTCTCAGCAGTGATAAGCACCCCACTCCCTCTTCAGAACGTGTACCTGCTAACACGTGCCTGCCCTAAAGTCAGCTGTCATGCTTTAGGAGTATGTGCCTAGTACTGTCACCCATCATTAGCCCTGCAATCAGACAGAGAATTTATTTCTATTGTTTTTCTGTTCTTACATATGCACTTGGTTGGTATTAAAAAAAAAAAAAAGTAAACTTAATGAACCACGTGATATTGATCAGAAGGGACTTTTGGAGGTCCAGCTACCCACTGAAATCCAGGTCAACTTAGGTAAGGTTCCTCAAAGCCTGGTACAACTGAGTTCTGAATGTCTTCTTATGGGGCATTTGGTGAAAGAAAGAAACAATGAATTAGTATTTGCAGGTAGAAAAGAAGGCAGCACTAGAAAATAAATATGTTCTTCGTTCATAATCAGATAATGCATCTGTGTTAGTATACATTTTGACCAGGTTCATAGGGTTTTTTTGAGGTTGTTTTTTGTTTGTTTTTTTTTACTGTTTAGGCTACTTGCCTAAACCTGGCATGCTATTTACCTCAGCATGTCCACGTCCTCTGTAACCAACTTATCTTCTTTGCCGTGTTTGAAGCTGGTATTTAGCTGGCATTTTCACAGGGGAAAGAGCCTCAAAAAACCCAATAAACAATGCCCATCTGGAGTATCTTCTTCAAGCTGCACATTCTTATAAGAGACACGCCCTGGTCAAGACTTTCACTGGTGAAAATAGGATGCATTTTGAAGAATTTCGGTCTTGTTTTCCTGGAAAGCTGCCTACAGAAATGCAGCCACAATGTGTCCCAAACAAATTAAAGCTATGCATTTTCTGCAAAATTCAACTGATTTATGAATACATCGGTGAATTTTTAATGTTGTTAAAGATTCCAGATAAGAGAAGTCATTCAATAAATCAGAAAAACATAATGTTTCAAATTGGAACATTTTGACTCAGAAATGGCTTTGCATTTGATGAGATTAAGGAGCTTAAAGTTTTGTTTTTCACTCCAGCTGACACTACATTTTATTCATCAAAACCAAAATACATTCCATTTGGACAATGTCTAAGCAGCAGTGTTTAAAAACAGCACAATGCTTCTTTATCAGAACTTCTGTAATAATAATAATGTACTATTGATCTTCAGCGTTACATCTCTGCTAACATAAAGTAGCTGCAAGAATTAGTTTCCTAGGTGGTTGTAATTTCTGAGCTGATTCTGTCTTTGAGAAAATGATCTCCTTCTCCAGGCAATCATCTAATGATGATTGCTAGGTGGATCTAGCACACCCTGTTAAGGCATGTTGTTCAGGAGCACATCCTTCCTGTGACAATTAGACCAAAGAAGCAGCAGGCATCCCAACATCATCAAGCTCTATGAAAACTGATTTCTGTATCTGCATTTTGTTCTTACTTCTAATGACAAGTGAGGGAAGTGTCCTGCGTGTTCAACCTGTTACCACGAGTTGCTCAACTAGAATGAAATGCTCTGCTGAGCAGAGAGCACAGACAATAAAAATTCACCCCTCTTGAGTTGCACTCACTCCTCAAATAAAATTATGTGGGACATAGATGGCACATGGGCCTTGTGACCAGCAATGGACTGTATTTCTGAAGTAGCTGGAAAGGGCCAGAGTTTTCCAAGGAAAAATTTCCATGACTACTTTCTTTTTTTCTTTTTTTTTTTTAGTTTTTATTTTAAAGCTGTTTTGTTCCCTGGTGCTTTCACCAAGGAAACGAGACCTGTATAACCACACACTGCCTTTTTTGCTTGCCTGGCATCCTCTCCCTCCAGACTGGCAGTTCTGAGCCCATTAGCCAATTTCTATCAAACAGTCAGGCGTTTCAGAGTTATCACATGTAAATTACCACAAGTTTCCAGCAAGTCTGTGGCTGGATTTTCTCAGTTCGTGCTTGCTTGCTCACTCCTCTCTCTGCCTCTTTCTCATCTTCTTGCACTCTCAATTAGTAAAACAGCCAGTCAATGTACATAATAGGACAAGTCAGCAAATGCAGGTACCTGTAAATTAAGTGTGAGGCTTCCTGTCGATTTGGCAAGCAAACAGGCAGGAGAGTCCTAGCTGGGTGTAATGTGATTTACATCAGGAAAGGGCACAGTAGGATCACTCTGCAATGAAGAGCAGCTCCAGTGGTTCAGAAAGAACAAGCAAAGACTGAATGAGGAAATTTTCACATTAAACTACTGCATCTCCTGCAGGAATTGACTGCACTGTAATATGTATTCAGTAAACAGGTCCCTGTTATTGTGTGGGGATTTGGGGCACTTCTACCAGATCTGCTGCAATAACGATAGTGGTCTGTGACAGCAGAGTTATGGTACTGGCCTCGGGACGGATCCTACTTTCTGTCGCCCCCTGAGCATGCTGACCGACAAGCTGCTCCCAGATTGCAGCTGGGGCAAAGATTTCCGGTGCTGGGCTGCTGCCAGCCACTGTCCCCATACATTTAATAACCATGAGACAGTGAGAAGCCGAGAATGAGTCACAGCAGCAGCAGTGTTGCCATCAGTAAACAGTTGAAGGGCATTCTGGTGATGATGATGCAGCTTTTGCTTTGCATTCTCAACCGTAAAGAGTAAGCAATGAATTCACCATAATGCTTGCTTGTGGGTTTTCACTCTTCATAGCCCTTTACCAGAAGTTCATGCCATTTTTTTCTCAATTTTTTCCATCCTTAATGGAGGGTTTGGTCTGGTTATTATGGGAGAAGCCAGGCAGACTCCAAGCAGAGCCTCCTGCTCTTGCTTTCAAGATGACTATAAAGGTGTTCTACTCCTGCCTGTGAATCGAACACTGTTGCTTTAATATTGCAAAGCAGAAATAGACCAAAATGAAGCTAAGCTAAACTCTGATTTCCTCATAAGTCTGGTGAACCAGCGCGTGACTTTTCAGGGAAAAAATTACATATGTGAACAACCTGTATTTTTGTGACATAGGTAACCAGTCTTCATATCAGCTGTATCAAAACAGACAGTGGATCTCACTGTTTCAGCTGAATGCTTCATTGTGCACCAAGAAACTGATGGTGAATACCTACTGTATAAACCCTACAAGAATGAGTATGGTACATAGTTTTCCTAGTAGCTTGATTAAAACTGCTAAAAACATTTCTATACCTCACCTACCCTGAAGCATTTTACAGAATTACTTCCTTTTTTTTCCCTTTTCATCCATGCATTTTTATTGTGCTTTGCACCTTTGACAACTCAGTTCCCCACAAATCCAAAATGTAATGTTATATAGAACTTTTTCATCAGGTGATAGTTTCGGTGTTTCATTTCACTCATAACTGCACTTCAGGCACAAGCATATTGGGCCTTACAGACCTTCACATATCCACGTGGAGGAGCTGAAAGTTGGCGGATCAGCTGCCTACAGAAAGAGTTGGGCGTTGTTTGTGCCCTATATACCAGTATGCCCCCATGTAGTTCTTTCATCACACGAGAACTGTATAAAAAGTAGGATGAGACAAAGAAATCTAGCCCACAAGAACAGGAAAGCTCCAACACATTTCAAAGACAGGTGGAAATTCTGATCCTACAGTATTCAGTAACTCTAAAAATATCCTCCACTCAGCACAACAGCAGAGCTTCCTTTCTCTCATATTAAAGAAAAGGTTTTAAGTTGCTCAGGTAAAAAGAACTATAGTGATGCTTTCCTAATCAGAGATAAATATCAGCTACTTTTGGTCTGCTACATTGTCAGCTAAGTAATGACTCATTTTCTGCATTGTTCTCAGTATGTGAAGGACAACAGGAGAGCAAACCTTATCCACAGGCTCTTGTTACACTAGGGCATTTCCTTCAATCAGAGGCAGGCATTATGAAACACAGTTAGTGCATTCACAAATTAAAACCAGAAACATAGTCAGCAATTACAAAGGCTGTTGATACACCTAACTGATTGTCCCAAGGCATTTCAATGGCCTTGACTGGCTAAGATAGGAGAGAGCTGTACTAAGTAGGTTTGCAGGTCAGTTTAGTGCCTGAAAACTTTTTCTTCTTTTAACGTGGCTTCTCATTCCCTTTATTTATACACATAATTTGCAAGACAGGCAGGACAGACTTTTTCAGCAACATTTTCTTAACCCATGCCTCAGCTGCTTTCTCCTGAACGGTCAGCTATTTCCCACTGCTAGTACACGCATGCATCCCAGCTCATACTTATTCAGCAAAGCAAAGAAAACAACTCAGGGTGTCTTCACTCTCTGGGAACAGGGACAACTGGAGGCCCTGCCACTACTATTCACTTTGAGACTTGGAAAAGTCAAGAAAAGAGATTTATTGGGCAGCTGGTATGAGACAAGTTACTTATAGAGCTGTGCTACCCGTAAAATGTCTTTATGCAGCACTTCTGGCACCTGAATAGGAGACTAGATTTAAGGTTGAAATCCAAGGCAAATCTCTCCATTGCATAAGAATGAAGGTGTAGATATTCCTTGTGGGGATTCTTGAAAAGATGTCCTTATCAGGTTCCTACCTGTCCTAGGAGTGCTTTTTCTAAATGGCATGAACTAAACCTGTGAGGACTATCTGGCATTTCCTAGTAAATGCCAAGAGTTTAAACAATAATTTGACAGACCTTAGATGGTCTGGTTCCACTCCTTCTCACGTAGGTCACTGTCTGGCAAATTGTGTCCTCAACTGATACTTTTCCTACCAGAGAAGAGAACAGCATTCACAGACCTACCTCATCCTTTCACCTTTTGCTTTTGAAGTCAGGATGGATGTCATGTCGCCTCCTGAATTACAGGATTTTATTTCAGGTTTCCCACTGTTTTGCTTCATTTAAACACTCTGCACTGTGAACTACATATTACATAGATTTTAGTAATCTGGTATGTGCACTGTCATTCTCCTGTCCTATTGCATTATACCCCCTGGTTGTAACTCATACCCTGTATAAGATGAATTTGTGCCATGGTGTGATCTATTTCAGATTCACAGCAAACTAAGCATACTGCTGATACTGTCCTGTAAAAGTACGGAGGGTTTTAAACTCTAACTGCCAGCTTTGGTTTATGCTGTTAGAAACTGTTACATAATTTTAAAAAGGCACAAAGATTTTTGAGCCGCAGAGTAACTGATGGTTTATATACCGCCAATTGGAATAGGTATGGATTATGATTATTTATATGGAAACATCCATTTGTTTTCATTTAGAACAGCAAACAATTATTCAGATAACCGATAGTGGAAGCAAGTAAATTTCCACACCAATAGCATTTTTTTTTAACCTGAGAAGCAGCCCAAAACAAATTTGATAATGTATGATGTGTCTACTGAAGTAATGTGCCTGCTCCTGCCTTTCAACAAGGATTGGCAATTAAATAACTTCAGAGGAAGATATTAGAAAGAAAAAGTAGCCAGTGTAGTGGCACATTTATTTACTTTGGGAATGCCCAGAATAGTCACACAGGATATAATGTCTTTATCCTGAAAGGCTCTCAGTGCTCTTCCTTGGACCTTTGCTACCTCAGGACTGAGCACTGAGAAAATACCTGAAGATGACTATTCCAGGCGGAAATAATAGTACCCCATAGATCTAGATAATCTGTTATTCCCCTTCCTTCTGAAGGGAAAAGTTTGGCTACTGACAAACTTGGAAGCTGTGCATGCAGTTGGGTTGGATGATCTGGTCAAACTGTGAATCAGGGCTGCGGGACATTATTTATAAAGGCAATAAATATAAATGCAATTCCAAGCTGTGTTTGTTCCGTGAGGTCTAGTACGGGCCTTATGCAATACTGAAGGACATCATTTGAGCTTAACCCGTGTTGGGAAATGAAATGTCATGCACTACTGCTGTCTTCCTGTGCAAGGATGCAGGGTTGATCTCCGCCACCCTTCTAATATAACAATTTACATCCAATAAGAGCTGTGAGAGACTGCATTTAGAAGAAGAAAAAAAATAAAATTTCACCTGCTTTTTGAAATTTGGTGTTTTCTTATTATTCAGTGAAAAATATCTATACCAATATCCATTCAGTATCACTTTGTATTAAATTACGTATCATATCATAGCATGCCAATAATAGAACCAGTTAGTCAAATACTTTTTGAAAATACTTTTTTTTTCAGTACTTTTTGTATTAAAGTAACAGTTTCCTTGGGAAAATACAATTTTTTTTTTACAAAAAAGTGCTTATCAAACATCTGGAAAAAATGTACCTAAACCTACCTTCCTTCTACCCCTGTTTGTGTATCATTGAGAACAGCAAAGGTTAGATATGGACAGGAGACTCATTAGTAATGAAAAATGATCAAAACCAAGATTTATCGCAAATGATACAAAACTTGAGGAAGCCATCTTCGGTGTGAGGAAATTAAGGTCTGCTGTTCTGATGAACTGACAGGACTGTACCATGAGCAGAAAGGCAGAGGCAGAACTCCACGTAGTACCTACCACTGCTTATTCCAACTCTCATTATAACATGGCCCGAGGCCTGAAGCACGACTTTTTTTCTTTTTTTTTCTTTTTTTTTTCCCTTCCCAGACTGTAACGAGCTTTGTAGATTTGTACAGTAATGAAAGTGTTTGAAATTGATTTGACTGCTACTGTTATAAAAGTTTCAGATCAAAGAATTCAGCATCCACCCAAAATGGGGTTAAAATGTCTTTTCAAAATGGCTTTGAGTGAGAAATATAACCCCCATCAGGACCATTGATCCCATCATGTTTATTGTGGCTAACAATTCACAAACTACCAGATGGTGTTGGATGAGTTTAAGAATCATTATTTTGAGGAATATTCTGAGTTCTGATTCAATTTCAATCTCATTCCACAATGTTTTTACATCTCTCCTATCACAGTCATGGGCACCCTCCCATGCTAATTTGTAAAATGAATTTTACTGAATACCATCTAATCTTATTGCCATAGTTACAACCAAGAAACTGAAGATTGCTACACTGAGCTGAAAATAGCTGACTTGATACAGGGAAGGGGACTAATTCTTATGCAAATCTCTGTACTCAAATACAATCTCTTATTCAAAGAACAATGGGAAGTTTGATCTCTGGAAACATGGCCTTCTACTGTCTTTTCATTCTAACAACAGTCTGAAAAAAAGGCTGAATGAAATGTATCAAAATGATGGGAGAAGTATAGCACTGGGGCATAATGTTTGTGATACATGTTTTTTGCTGATAGGAAAAAGAAAATGAGCTAAAGTAGCAGAAGTACTTATTTTGTTAAAAGTCCCTGGTTGTTAACAACTGAGTTCCCCCTGGCTGTTACAGCAGTCACACAGCCTTCCCCCCAAGTTCCCTCTGCAGGATACTTCAAACAAGTAGCAGGAATGGTTTGAATGAAGCCAGGACTTTCAGTGTTTTTATGCTATCACTAGGTATTTTTACATTATGGACACAGGGTATTTTTACATTATGAAAAGGGGATGCAAAAGTTGTATCACTTCCTACTCCAATTGCCCTTGAATCAAGTGGGGGAGTTCCAAGAAATGGATGGCCAAAATGTCACATGTCTGTGACATTTGTTCTCTGTGCAAGGACTTTCTGAAAGGATTCTTTGTGGTGACCCCAGGGGATGCAGAGAAGATCCCATACCTAGACTGTGTGCAGGAAGGAGCTGGGGCAGCAGCTTGTATGACAGCCAGACCTCCTGAATCCACCATAGAGCCTCTCACCCCCAATCTGGAAGACATGGCAACTGTAAATGACCTTCTTTACTTTTCTCTGTGCTAGTAAAGCAAACATATGATGAGGGAAGAATATATATGATGAAAGGAAACAGAGGAGAACTTAAGAGAAAGGAAAATGCAGAGACGAAAGCAAATCTGTCTCAGAGAGAAAAGAGAGACAAGAGGGGAGAAGTCTTAAAGATATAGTAAAGTGCAAAGAAAACCAAATAATATCTAATAGCTGAAAGCAAGCAGAATTTTCAGAAGAAGACAGGGTGAGGGATGTAATCACAGAATCACAGATTGGTAGGAGTAGGAAAGGACTTCTAGAGATCATCGAGTCCAACCCCCCTGCCAAGGAAGGTGCCCTACACTAAGCTGCACAGGTAGGCATCCAGACGGGTCTTGAATATCTCCAAAGGAGGAGACTCCACAACCTCTCTGGGCAACCTGTTCCAGGGATGCATCACCCTCACTGTGAAGTTCTTTCTCATGTTTGAGTTGAACTTCCTGTGTTCTAGTTCTTGGCCATTGCCCCTTGTTTTCTCACTACCCACCACCGAAAAGAGTTTGGCCTCGTCCACTTGCCCCCCACAGTTTAGCTATTTATAAGCACTGATCAGATCCCCTTTCAGCCTTCTCTTCTCCAGGCTGAAGAGACCCAAGTCTCTCAGCCTCTCCTCACAGGGAAGATGCCCCAGGCCTTTTATCATCTTTGTTGCCTTCCGCTGGACTCTTTCCAGGAGATCCCTGTCTTCCTTGAGCTGCGGAGCACAGAATAATAAACGTATGAGACAGAATAATAACAAAAAAAAAAACAAACCCAAAAACTCCAACAGATGGAAGAAGGAAAACAGACTTTAAATTATCCCTACAGAGTTAGAATTTAAAATCTATTTGCATACTGTCCTATGTAGGACACTATGAGATTTTCCCGGGTGGAAGAAATCTCATTCTAATGAAAGGAATAGTCTGACACATTAATGAAGTGTTACAAGTCCTAACATGCTAATTTACTGTTGAACAGCTAGGATAGGAAATTTTACACTCAGTCCGGCAAAAAAATAGACTTGAATGACTGCAAAGCTTCCAAGAGGACACTGCCTCACAAAATCAAGCTCCATCTGTTACAGTTACTTTTGTCTTCCACAATACTCTCTGGCCTCTTCATTAGTCTTTCGTTCCACTCCTTTCTAATTTTGGTGAGACCAGCACCAGTCCTCTCCATGCCTTCACAAACATGGCAGCTGAAAAAGAAAAAAACCGTTTAACCTGTTCATTTTAAGCTAGCTTGGTGACACCTAATATAGCAGGGTCTGCACAGCTTAAACTTTAACATAAATCAGATCTTTGAACATAAAAGAGTTCATCCAGGAGCAACTCTCCCATGCAGAAATGTCTAAGACACCTCTTGCTACTGTTTTTCTGCCATGTGAAATGTTAGACCACCCGCTGTCCTGAGAGTATGAACAGTAATCGCAAACTCAGAGGCAAGCAGCATGTGAGTAGTTGCTCTGCACCCATTCCCAGGGCGGAAGGACAGAGTACAACTGAATGTTGAACTCAATCAGCCAGATTCATCCCCACAAGAGGCATTTAAAGTAAAGATTTTCCTTTTGTTAGGACGCTTGGGTGTTTGGGTGGTTTTTTTGTGCACAGGTTGTGACACTCATTCTTGCTCACACAGAAAGTGATCGGAGTGTTTTAAGCATATATCAAGGACTGGGAAAGCAAATATCTCCTAAAAAATGTTTCTGGAGCATAACCCTATGTAATCCTCTTTCAGTTGCTGCTGTCTGGTACTGCTCAAACCAGTGCAGAGAACACCTGTACTAGCACGGAGGAGAAGCGCTGGTTAACGCCTTCTCAGCAGTGCTGAGTCATCTGAGGGCAAAAGTTATCTTCTGCTGCTCTGGAGGAAGGACAAAATAGATTTCCTGGTCCAGGTGTCACTTGGTTCCCCTCTTAGCTGTTTCGATGGACTGTCCCCTGCAGGGACAAAGCAAATCTCCTGCCCCTCACCAGTTAAGCCTTTCTCCTCTGGGAGCATTAGCCCTGAAAAACCTGCAGCCTGCATCACCTGCGGAGTCAGAAGCCCTCTTGGCCTGGTTTGCAGGGAGCCATCCCAGCAGTGCCCGGCAGGGTGGCTTGCTCCCACCAAGCTGCTCTCCTGCTCTTGTTCCCCAAACTAGTGGGGGAAAGATAGATGTGGCTGCATAGGGTTAGACGCCTCTTGCTGGAGTGGTCTACTACCCTGAGCAGCACCCCCAGGCCAACACTGGCTCTGTCTGTTCCTCTCTTGCCATTTCTCTGAACAGCCGTGAGACTTAGGAAGACAGCTGAATTTTACCCAGGGGACAGTAGCAGAGATCACTAAATAAAAGATGCTTGGAAATGTTGTAGTACTTGATTTATGCACTGGAAATTGACTAAGACCACTTTAGTTTAATGTGAAAATAGCTGAATGATGGAGTTCATGTATATTTACATTAACTACAACCAAAACAAACTATAACATGATAGTGAAAGCATATCTGGAGAAAGATATCAGCTGTGTTTCCTTAGAGTTTTATTGTCCAAAACAAAAATTGTTAAAATTATATTTTGAAGGTTACCATCAAATATATCAAATTATACAGCACAACTGACTAGCACAGTATAATTTGGAGAAAGCTACAACAGCCAGGAAGAGAAAGGGGGTGGAAGTTTTTACAGTGCTAAAGGTCTCTGGAGGCCACAGATTAGTACATTTTGCAACCAGTATTAAACAACATGCTGTATTACTGGGTTTTATTACGCTGTAGTCATTCCAATCAGCATTGAACGTGTGTGTGGAAAAACAAAAAAAAGGGCATTCTATTCCTGTATAGGGCAGGTTATAAAAAATTATTCCAATATTGCATTGTAAGCTGTGCAGCTGAAATTAAATTCCTCCTCTGTCTTCTCTTAATTTCCCTTTTTCAAAAAAAAAAAAGAAAAATAGAAAAGCTAAAAGAATCTCTATTTTAATTTATTTTCTACATATTGAATGTTTATAATTAAAAAGTGGTGCATAGTTATTTGTATCTGACATTTGGCAATAGTTCTATAAATATATACTTATTTGCTTAATCTCTTACAGCCAGCAGTCTCTCATTGCAATAGATGGGACTATTCACATACGTGGAAGATAGGCATTTGGGGAAATGTGTGGAACCTGAGGTTAAATATTGATACTCATAGCTAACTTAATCCAGGGAAGTTGTTTCATTTAAGTGGCTTGTTTACCAAGTTAGCTGTGGGTGAACTGTCATTAGGAGGCTTCTTTTGCATTTGGTGTCTTCTGACAACACTGAGACATTCTGAACTAAGTAGAGTCAAGGCACTCTTATTAAAGCTTTTCAGACTCCTAATATCTGTGGTTGAGAAAACAGAGCTTTGATATATGGTCATCAGCTCTTCTAGTTGTTACCTGCATGGATAACAAATCTGTATAGCAAACAATGACTCTTCAACGGTTTAGAAATGAGATGTCTGGTTTTATACTCAAAATCCCTTGCTCAAAGCAACAAATATGCAATATCATAGGCCAGCTTGGGTTATGAGAGGCCTCTGGAGGTCCAGTTCCTCCTCAGAGCAGAGCCACCTTCAGAGTTGCATCAGGTTGTTCTGTGCTTCAGCTGTTACCATGCAATGTGTGGAACATCCCGTAACTGCGTTGTACAGACTTTATTCAGATGTTTGGTCAAGTGTTTTGTTCTAGTGTTTGACTGAAAATCTTTAGAATACAGTATTACAGATTCTGGCTCCTGCCTTTTTTATGCTGTTCCTATGGTTGTCTTTGCTCAAAGGAATTTCAGTTTAGTGACTCTTAGTCTTTGTGGCTTCCTGTGTAAAACAGCTGGATATTTTTGATTGGGCAATACTTAGTGTAAGTGGAAGCACTTGGCAGTCTTTGAGGAATGGCTGATATTTTCAAAAGGGGCATTTAAGCGCCTTTTGAAATTTTCTGTTCATGTATTTCTGTGTAGGACTTTTGGGCATGATGACAATAAAAACAGTTAAAAAGCACTGTGGACAAAATAACTCAAGGCAACATTATGTGTAATTGCAATTTTGTTTAGGGAGTTTTACTCAGCTGAGATGGGTTGATGGTACAAAGTGAACAAACGATGGCCATTTCACTGTTTCAGTAGCAATACTTGTCCTCCATCTAGTTTATCTTGAGGTTTCATCTTCATTGTTGCTAAGGCTGAACACAAATATTCATGTAAGGATGTGATCATGAGAAGAAGCTTTGAGATGATCCTGGTAGTAGCTGCTATGCCACACGACTCCTGGGTTGTTTTTTTTTAGCTGAGCGGGCGAAGAAGTTCTGAGTTCAGTCTAAATATCAGTCCACTATCACTGGCTAGACTGACATGGTTCTGCCTTAGCTGTTAACACTGCTGAGATAGCTGTCATTTTCTGTAAACAGATTTTGCATCCAGTAATTGTTCTTACTCATTTCAGGGAAGCACTACAGAAACTGACATTGGACTGTAACAACATTCTTTTATTTTGCTTTTTACATAATCAGGTGTCAACTTGCTTTCAGCTAAGAAATTCTCGTGGGTTCTAAGTATGTCAAAGTTATTTTCTCTTAACAAACACAGAAGCTTCTTGGGGAATACCTCAATTTTGCAATAAGTAAGTTATTTCCTTGCCTTCTGAAATTGGGGTTATTAAATGAGAAGAAAATATAGCAGACTAGTAATCTGGAAAAATTATAATTAATTTCTGGTTGAATTTCAAGATGACATAACAGTCAAGATAAAAAAAAGTGATAAGAGTAATAAAAGCTACTAAAACAGACAAGTACTTATCTCCAGAAATATTCAAAAAATATCAAACAAGAACTTTTAGGAGATAGTTGTGAGTCCATAAATACTTGGTCTATTTTAAGTAGGGGAGTTTTTCTGGCATTTCAGGAACACAGGAGAAAGATAAGACTCAGAGGATCTTTTCTCTGATTATGGGACACCTCGCTTGGGGATACTTGCCTTACTGTCTGGCTTTTGTGGATCCCTTCAAAGTACCCAAGCTGTCATGGGTTCATTAACCACCAACCATCATAGAATCATTAAGGTT